>JAOQMS010000004.1:7771686-7788545 GCA_027563885.1 Erythroxylum longipes | reverse complement strand
ACCTGGTACTTTGTCCTGTACAATCTTGCTGTTGAACCATGTGCCAACAACATGTGATGGGCTGCCAAGTATGGCTCATAAGAGGAATTGCCTTTTGTGCAGTTGAACCCAAACGGAGGAGAGCATCGTTTGGGTGGTACCATTCCAAGGTCGTAACCTCCAAAAGCAAAGACGTTAGGTTCATTTATAGTGGACCAATGGGATACCCTGTCACCGAACTCTCTAAAGCACATATCTGCATACCCTGTGAAGTCTCTCCTGTGTTCACAGAGATACGATACTAGGTCTTTTTAACAAATATATATATATATATATATACACATGCATATATAACCAAGAGATTCAAGGATCATACACCATCTTTCGGTCAACCCATCCTCCGTACTCATCTTCGAGTGCTTGGGGATGATCAAAATAGTATAAAGTAACGTGTGGTTGGATGCCTGCAATTCCACAACCACAAAATCAACATAACAAGAAACTTAGCAATCTCTACCTTGCATTACCAGAAGGATGTTATATGGTTAGAATTTGTAGAAATTTTTTATTAAGAAAAGTACATCCATTCGTAAGAGATTCTTTTCCAAGATTTTGAGGTCTCACCATGGCTAACAAGTTCATTGATGAGGTTGTTGTAATACTGCAAACCCTTTGGATTTATGGGTCCTCTTCCATCTGAATGACATGAATCATGTCAATAAGTATATGGCAGTATTTGTTCTGGCAGTGTAGATTGCGATTAGTAAAACCCTACATGGAATAAGTCTCGACCACGAGATGGAAAATCTATAAGCATCTAATCCAGTCTCGGCCATAAGTTGAACATCTTCCTGCAGCAATTTCATGAAAGTAATAATGTCATATACAACCATGGCATCCACATAACAACTAACTAATTGTATATTTCAGGGGCATGTTGCACCTTATACTTATGATACTCATCAACTGACACGTCTCCTGTATCTCCGTGCATGTTTCCTGGAGTTTTAATCATAAAATCCCAAACATTAAGTAAACTATTCCAATAATCACCAATCATGTTTCACTGCTATATCATTTTGTAAGTTAAAGTTCCGCCTTTTCACATGAAAGAAGAGATGAAGCAACTTCCACGTCACTATCCCAACTAAAGCTGACAAAATTCGAATAACTTTGAAGTGGAATTCGTATGTGAAGAAGGTAGCAATGGACCTTCGTGAGTAAAATTATCCCAAATGCTTGGACTCCTCCCATCCAAGTTCGCAGCACCTTCCACCTTCCAAAAGCATTTCAATGTTCAAGTAGTATTCAATGAGCAAAGCACTTATAGTATGCAATGAGCAAAGCACTTATCTTTTTCCCTTTCCGTACAGTCCATTCATGACATAAGAAGTAGAGAATGAACTGACCTGATAGGCAGAGGTGGCAGCTCCAAATACAAACCCGGGAGGAAAGTCCTCTCTGCTATAGTTATCAGCACAGGAGACAGATATTGCTAAACTTAGGAACCCAATCAGGAACAAACAAAGCCCCCTCATTCTCTGTTCCAAGTTAAAACTACAGAGCACTTGGTGTTCTATCCTCTCCGTTTAGGCTAATTTGCACTCTGTGGCTTAGCTTAAAGAAGGCAGTGATCCAACGAAAACCCCATACTGCCCCAGTACTAGTTATACGTACATTTTTCTTTGCATCGAAAGCACAGTATATATGTGTAATTTGGCTAGTATACTTTATCTTCGTGAAGGCATAAGCACGAGGTTTGGATTTGCTATAATACCCTCATCACACTGAAAGTTAAAACAATGTAGGATGGTAGCTTATTTTGTTACGAAACAAGTCAAGGACGAGGCGTAATATAGAAGAAAGGATATTTGGGTAATCGTCATGTTATCTTGAGAAAAGCCCAAAGAGAGTGAGAGTGAACAGACAAAACGACACGACGCTTGCGGTATCTAATTTCAGCCACTCGTCTGCGCTTTACATTTTCGTACACAATCCTATTCCTACATATGCATCTTTTGTTTCGTGTATTAATTATTAAAGGATATAAAGTGAATGCCAAGTAGTCATCTATATCACCAAAAAAATCTATTTTATTAATAAAGATTAGTGAGATTTTTCTCTTTTAAGATAGAACTGAAGAAGATGATGCTACATGTTTCTTTTGCTTTTAAATTCATCATTCAATTGTGCTTTCAAAATCTAAATAGACCGTTTTTCCCTTAAAAAACTTGAAGTATCAACACGCAAAGAGTTTGGGTTGTCATCTCAATTCAGGATCATTCAAATCAACGTAGTATAGGCCGTAGTGTGAGCCGTAACCATCCAATAACTCGAACACACCAAAAAGGGACCACACGAAGCAACCTTTAATGCTCAATCCATTCCTTTCAAGATGGATGGATGAAGTCAGAGATAATCAAACATATTCAAGACATGAATTTAGGTTTTTTTTTTGGGTAAAAGGATGAAAGGAAGAATCTAACTCCTCAAGAACGCAACAAAGCGCTGATCACTATGGAGAATCTCTCGAAGCCCCAAAGGCGGGTCTGACCAAACCACCCAATGATCATCACAAGAAGATCCAATTTTGGCCAGAAAGTCTGCACACCGATTGCTCTCCCTAAGAACATGACGAATGGAGCAGCACCATTGTCTACTTAAAAGGTCCCTAATATCCTTGAGGATAGGCATAAGAGGATGGAAATTATGAGAAGAATCAAGGATAAGGTTAATAGCCTCTAAAGAGTCTGACTCCACAAGGAGTTTTCTGTAACTGACATTCCAAGCAACCTGAAGACCACAACGAATCGCCTGAAGTTCCGCAACCATAATAGTTGTAAACTCAATTGCACCCGAATAGCCCATAAGCCATCTACCAAACTGATCCCAAATTAAACCCCCAAACCCTGATTTCCCTGGATTCCCCAAAGCATTACCATCTGTATTGAGCTTAGCAAAATGTTCGAGAGGCATCTCCCAAGCAATCCACCTAGCGGCCCGATTTGTAAAGTTTGCTGGGGTAGTACTCCCACCAAAAGCCATGAGACATTCGTTGAAAAGCCTCCTTTGCCATTGGACTTGAGACATCACAGACAACAACAAGCCCTTGATACTTTCCTTATTCCTAGCGCACCAAATAACCTAGCAGCTAGTGACAAAGCGAAGGAGAGCTTCTTCAGAAATACCTTGGTCCAAGAAATTTGTGCGCAGCCAATCCTCTAAGGAGTCCCCAAAAAATCGTTAATTCCTATCCCCTTCTCGGATACGGTCCCAAAAGACTATTGCCCACATGCAATCACGCAGTGCATGAAGAATAGTTTCCTACATTCCATTGCACCGCACACACCTGGAGGACATGGCCATACTGCGCTCAAAACGAAGCAGGTTAGTTGGGAGACGATTCCAGCTAATCAACCAGAGGAAAAACTTGAACTTTTGGGGTATAGGGAGCTTCCATAGCTTGATCCAACTCTTCCTTTCATCTGGAGGATATGGAACTCTAGTAATAAAGGCATGTCCTGTTTTAACTGAATATGTGCCTGACGAAGACTCACCCCACATAAGAAGATCTTGCATGGGATGGGTGTTGGACACCGGTACAAAAAAAATGCAAGCGGAGACCTCAGTCGGGATATGGGTACGTAAGGAAATGTGATCCCATATATGCCTATCCGTGAGGATATCAGCTACCAGCAATCCCTACTCTTGCTGATCAATATTTTGGATAGAATATCAAAGAGGCAGATCCCCAACCCATCGATCGTACGATAACAAGATCTGTTCACCATTGCCAACCCTCCACTTTTAACCATCCTTGAGATCGGGCATAGCACGCTGAATAGCACACCAGCAAAGAGAGGCGTTTGTGAAGGAAGGACCAGTAAGAACCCGAGGGCCCTGACAGTATTTGGAGCCAAGCATGCGAGTCCAAGGCTTAGAATCCTCTGAGACTAAAGACCAAATTACCTTTCCAATTAAGGCAATATTATTCTCCCTAACCATATGCAGACCTAAACCACCCATGTGTTTAGCACTGCAAACTGTCTCCCAGTTAAGCAAATGAATCCCCTTACTACCTGCCATCGAGTTCTAAAGAAAGTTCCTGCAAAGTCTATCAATTTCTGAACCAAGCCCTGAAGGTAGCCAAGTGGTCTGCATGGCGTACATAGGAATAGTAGACAATGTAAATTGAACCACCGTATGCCGCCCCACCTTATTTAAAAGCTTAGCCTTCTAGTGACGCAATCGAGAGTTCATTTTCTCAACGACGTGTTTGTAAGCTAGTTTACCAGCACACTCCTGCGAGGGAACTCCCAGATATAAACCTAAGTCCAATGTAAAATGTAGGCCAAACTGACATCTAAGCAACGCTTTGTGAGCGATCGTAACGTGGGGGAGATTAAGGCTCGAGATTTTTTCTCATTAACTGTCATACCTGAACAGTGGCAGAAGGTACACATGGTGTCGAAAACCACTTGACATTTCCCTACTGAAGCATCAGAAAATAGCAAAACATCATCGGCAAAAAGGAGATGAGAGATAGGAGGGCCATCGTGGCCAATCCATATAGGACACCACTGATTGGATAAGCTTTTGGTAGAGATAAGGAGAGATAGCTTTTCCATGTAAAGGAGAAAAAGATACGGGGACAGAGGTTCCCCTTGGCGCAGTCCACGTTTAGGAGAGAAAGCAGGGAGACAAGATCCATTTCACTGAATAGATAGTCATGATTGAGTCACACAAGACATAATAAGAGAGATCATAAGGGGAGGAAAGCCAAAATCATTAAGGGTCTGCTCAAGAAACTACCAGTCAATCCTGTCGTAGGCTTTAGCAAGATCAATTTTCAATGCTAAATAGCCCGTTCGCTTTTTAGTTCTCCGAATCGCATGGATAAGCTCCTTCGCAAGAATAATATTATCGATTGTGGTCCTGCCCGGAACAAAAGCACCCTGCAGGGACTAATTAAATCAACCAAAAAGCAACACAGTCTTTGAACTAGAACTTTAGTGAGGATCTTGTATTTCACACTACAAAGGCTGATGGGACAAAACTGCGATAAATGAGTAGGATTGAGTTCTTTCGAAATGAGCACTATGGACGTATCTATAATCGTCTGGGGCCAAACTCCTGTAGAAAAGGCTTGGTGAACTATAGAAAAGACAGTATCCCCAACAGTATTCCAATATTTCCTGTAAAACACTAGCTGAAACCCATCGGGTCCTGGGGCTTTATAAGGCTTCATGGAGCGCATAGCTGCAAAAACTTCCTTTTTTGATACTGGTCTAAGCAACGAATGGATCCCATCCTCAGTTAGCCGAGGATGATGAGATACCACAGGAAAAGGTATGGTGATACGCTCAGTGCCACAGAATAAATTCTTATAAAATACGAGAACCTCGGCTTGAATGGCAACATCATCAACAATCCATGATCCATCCATACTTTGAATCCGCTCAATTCGGTTTCTTTTACTCCTACAGATGGCGGTTGTATGGAAAATTTTGGTATTTCGGACCCCATGTTGTAGCCATTGTATTCGTGACTTCTTAAACCAAAGGAGTTCTTCTTGCTGAAGGATAGTATTGTATTCTACTATTAAGTCTTGCTCCAGAGTTAATAAGAAATGTGAATGTCGATGGCTAAGGTATTTTTGAATGCCCTCCAGTCGAGCAAGAGTGAGGTGTTTCTTACGAAAAATATTACTAAAGACCTCTTTGTTAAAAATCAAAGCAGCATTCTTAACATGAGAAAGAGCATTAGGGAGAGATGTGTGTGGGGCTCGCCATGTAGTCTCTACAACCTCCTGAAAACCATCATGGAGAGTCCAAGCATCTTGAAAGTTAAAAGCCCTTACAGACAGGGGAGGAACATAGCCAAATAATCTAAGTAAAATGGGGTTGTGATCTGACTGGGTGCATGGCAAGTTATGGAGAGAGGCTTCTGAAAAGAAAACACGCCAATCAGCATTGCAAAGTGCTCTATCTAGCCTGACATAAGTGGAGAACATACCATGTAGCTTCCTCTGATACGTGAAAGGATTGCCCTTGAAACCAAGGTCCAGCAAAGCACATTCATCCATATTCTCACGAAACAAGCGAGCACGACTAGGAGAGAACTTGCCCCCTTTTTTTTTTCCGAGGCACAGCTATAATCATTGAAGTCACCAATGAGAACCCAAGGTATGGTAATGACTTGGCTAAGATGGGAAATTTCTCGCCAAAAAATGCGACGGCCTGAGGCTTGAGGGGGGAGCATAAATAGCAGTCAAGAACCATGGGCTAGAATTTCCCACTGTGACTAATAGATGGACAAATTGTCTGTGGGAAACCAAAACTTGGACTTGAACATTAGCGTCCTGCCATAAGCACCAAATACCACCTGAGAAACCAATAGGATCCACACGAAACATATAGGCAAAGCTACAAGTTGCTGCTGCTTTTCTAGCTCTCGCCCCCGAGATGTGAGTTTCCACGAGAATGAGAATATCAAGTTTATACATACGTATCATATCTTTGATACCATAAGAGAAATCAGACTGACCTACCCCACCACAATTCCAGGCTAAAATGTTGAAGGAATTAATCATTAAAAAATTGAATAATAGAGATGTGGCAAACGAGCGCAAGATGAAATCAAGCTAAAGAGCTTGGCACTACATCTATGTCAATCTCCCGTGTTAGTATATCCATCGCCACGTTGTCCTTTGCCACCGATGGAGTGACACAAACCCCAAGGCCTCCACCATGTGGATGCTCTCTCCTATGATCTAAGTCAGGTGGTTTGGTCTTAAACTCTAGTGTTTGTTGTTCATCAGGTTGATAATGTAGCGTTGCCATGGAAATATCCTGATTCATAGATAGAGGCGCAGATTGAAAGGCTTGCCGAAAGGAGGCCGCAACCTCCCTGATGGTCTCAACTGAAGGAGGATGCTGCAGTACCTTATCAGAGTGTAAAACGAGATCCTTACCCTTAACGACCTTATTGTTATCTGGATTACCACCCTATGTATGTTGTCTTGGCACTTCAAAAGGGACCTTGTAGCTAGCCGTTCCTGAGTTAGGCTTTAGAGTTGCTAGACCAGTGACCACAGTATTAGCATCGGAAGCAGTTCCACTTTTCAACTTATCTGACCCAGATTTACATCCCTGGGTTGGGCCTCTAGGCCCACTTGAGTGGCCTATCCCAAAACTCAAATCCTGCATTCCCGTGTTATCCCACCCTTGATCTACACATGTCAAAAGGTTTGCCTCAGTAGTGTCTTCCTCCTAAAGAATAGTAAATCAGGATTCGCGTGCCGTCGTATGACTAACCACTTTGTCTGCATTTTGTTTAGTACGTGTAGATTGGCAGTATTTCTTGTCAACCACCATCCAAGCTCCAAATCCACCAGTGGGGCCCTGAACCGTGCTATTCCCATTGGCTGTGTTAGACGCGGGAGGAAGGTCTTCTCCCATTGCTGGAAGCTGTTGATTATTGTCCATCGCAGGTGGAGTACTCTTGGTTAGAGGGTAGTCCCCATCCTTATGCCCATACTTTCCGCATTTGAAACAAATTGTATGGAGGCCCTCGTACTCAACAAAGTATGTATAGCCATCCAGCTCAACCTGTCCAACCAAGGGCTTATCTAACTCAATCTCAACACACACTCTTACAAACCATCCTCTATTGGCAAGTGTGGTATTTCGATCAACCTTAACAGGTCGTCCTAAGCTAGAAGCTAAAGCAAGAAGAAGATCTTCATCATAGTAGTGGACTAAAACATCTGGAAATTTAGCCCAAACCAGAGTGGAAGCAACCGTGGCACACTCTACTGAGAAACCTAGAGACCATGGTCGAACAAACAGATAATGATCGAAGATCACCCAAGGACCACCAATAAGCATATTATCGAAATCATTTTTATAATCAAATTTCACTAAAAAATAGTCATGACCTAAGTCCAACACATCAAACCTCCCAACCAGCTTCTATAGCACCTCAATCTTTGTGTAAAGAACTTTAAATGTGATATTTCTGCCGAGAAGTTTAACCACGACTGCCTGTCTCTAAAGGCCCTTAAGCCGCACCATATAATCTCGATCAACAGTAAACATGGGGAAAAGTCGATTGTCGTTCTTGAATTCTTTCTTGACAATGCCATTCGTAATGAGGTCCACCAGGGTTCTATCTTGAGACACATACACCGCTTCTTTGGCGCTTTCACGATTCAACACTTTGGGTGAGGAGAAACATCCGATGGCTTATCTGGGGGTCTTGTCCTCTTAGACGAGCGTGGGTCTGTGGGGAGCTCCGGGGCAGAAAGTTGAGATGAAGATGAAGTCACTGAAACGTGGCTTGGAAGCATCGCAAGTAAACAACCTAGAGAGAGAACAACATATGTAGCTAAACTACATATTTATGTTTTAGAGTAAAAGGTTGCAACCCTTTTTAATGCCTGAAGAGTTTTTTTTTAGCAATTAGCCGGCTATGTTCATTGTTAAATCAAGGAAGATCCTTGCTAATGCAAATCAAGTTTTATTTATAAAGTTAACATCCAAAAAGCTTTACTCCTGGTGTTTATTAATGAACTGTACTAACTTTCTTCAAAGCTTCGAGGAACGCTACCTGTCAAAGAACTGCAAAACAAATTAGTACCTGATCGCTTCAAGTAGAGTCCCTACATATGCTTGCAAATATTTCACTCCTGATGTGTCTTCCAAAGATGAATTGCGTGTAGTTGCTTGACCTTTCAATATAAGCACAAAAAGATTTTCAAGGAAAGGTTGGACGACATTTCCCAAGCAGTAAAACTTTTTTATTCCAAAATTTTCAACATGAAGCAACTAAAAGCTTTCTTCAGTTCCGTGGTCCAATATTTTACCCAGTAACAGTACTAATACTAATCATGGGATGACTATAATAGTAGATGACTATAATAGTAGCAATTATGTGTCATTAATTCTCAGCTGAATCCAAAAGTTTCTATAAGTAATTGCTTGCATTCATCTGTACCTAATAAAAATGAGAGAGGGAGAGAAAGAGACACTAGAGGGTTTCCATAGTCTTGTTTGAAGTAATCCAATACTTCTTGTATTCCCCACGTCAATATAGGGAACTGAATTAGACACAAACATTTAGCTATTGATTTAACCGGAAGTACTTAAAAATCACAAGTTACGTTGTAACCTCATTGCACAAAGAAAATAAATTAGAAGGGAAAAATTATTCATTAAACAAGAGGTTGAACCTGAAAGGATATTCAGTTGTTAGAGAAACTGCAAAGCCACAACGAAAACATAGTTAGTTGTTGCAGTTTCGTGACAAAATCCTCCAACCAAAAATATACTAAAGTAGAAAGGTTTTATACTTAACTTGAGGGTGCAAATACTAAAGTTGAGGGTGTACATATTGAAGTTGAGGGTATGCAAACTAAATTTAAGGGTGTATGTAATGAAAAGGAGACAAATGCTTATATTGAAATGAAGTCAATGATAGTAATTTGTTGACTAATTTAGAATGTGATAGTTGAACAGATGATGATGAGCTCCAGGCTATTAGATCAAAATACAAAGGAAGAAAGTCCAAGCGAAGAATTGAAGATGTGACTGTGAATGATTATATTGAAAACCATAAAAGTGAAAAAGCACATAAAGATGCCCAGGAAGTTTCTGAGTATGAAAAAGACAGTGAATATATTGAGAGTGATGACTTAATCAATACTACACAAGTTTAAATAAGGATCCTGACAGTACTAAGAGGTAAATGCAAAAAGCTTTATTAAGATTTAGCATGGAACATTCCAGCTTAGGTTATAGGTTTGAAGCCTATTAAATCATCTGTTCTACTTACTGTATTCTAAGTATGTTCCACTAAATCTCATCTATATATTTATGTAAGGTCCACGTAAATGTATGGATGAGATTTAATAGAACATAATAGGAAATTCGAGAAGGCAATTGTTAAATACTCCATTGCAAAGAATTTAGACCTAAAATACAAAAATATTAGAAGTCCCAGGTGAGAGTGAGATGTACTCCATAGTGCCTTTGGTTACTTTTTGCAAGTATTAGGAGAAATGGCAATAGTTATTTTCATGAAGAGATATATACCTAAGCATATTCAACCACCAATTGGTTCAATTTGTTTATTTATGCCCTTGTAGCTAATTTATTTTGGTTGTAAATTTATATGACATTATTATTATTCAATAAAAAAATTCTTTACCTTTGCGTATTTGTTAATTATTTAATTATTAATCATAAAGATAAAATCCATAGAATAATTATTATGTAATTAGAAATTATAATGCAATTATAATTATGAGATTCGAAATTTCATTTTTTATATTATTCCTAAAATGTTTCTATTCATAGTTTCATCAAGATGGGGTATTGATGAAATAGTTAGATTAGCACATGTTTGTTTCTTTCTTATCAAGAAAGCAATTGATCTCATAAATTAAAGTGTAGAGACATTTAAACAAATATGTGGGTACTTATTAGAGAATAAGTTCACTGAACTGACCCGATTATGAGAATCTCGAATGGAACATTACTTGTGTATCTGTGGATTATCTCATAATGATGGTTGTATAATTGATCCTCAGACTTGAGATTACCAAGGTATCTAGTGTGGGAATTACTGTATTTTGATGCTACTTATGAATCGTCCTAGGATAATTTAGTCGGTAGTAATTAGATACAGTATGAACCATATATAGATAGTTGAGTAAGTCAATATAGGATTCGTCACTCTAAAGTAATTAGAGAGAATATTCTACTATTCTTGGTTAGTAATGATTTATGGAATTCTTTGGCCAGAGTGAATTGACATTTGAAAAGGTGTTTTAAAATTTCAATTGTAAATCAATTACTAATTACCAAGAACGAACATGATTGGATTATAAAAGCAGACATTGTATCCATACTCTGTCTAATTAGAATATTGAATGACGAAAGGATTAAAATTATACTTCATAGCTATACATGGACAGGTTAAGTCAATCACTTTGACATTCCTGATATTTAGGTAATCATGACATGTTGCTAGACGTCAATCATGGTTTATGATTATGAATTGTTTAATTAGATAATTAAAGATAAATTAAAAGAAGCTTTAATTTATCTAATTCTCATTGTGAATTAGAATTATAATTTACAATCATTACCAATTTATTAGGAACTTAATGGGTCATACATCAAAGAGCAATTTGTGAAAGAAAAATCAATTTAATTAAGTTGGATTTAATTATAAAGTTTGAGAAACTTTGGGGATCAGATGTGAGATATTTGATTTTATTAAAATTAAATTAATTAGAATTAGAATTTGATTTTAATTATAATCAAAGAGATTTAATTTTAATAAAAGACTCATGATTTTTTCTATTTAAAAGGGAAAAGCTTTTAGAAGCTAGCACTTTTTGTCTTCTTCCTCTCAAAGTAGTTGAGAATTGTTTTGTGGATACCATCAAAGGTTGAAAGCTTGAACAACTTGTGATTAATCAATTAGAAAAGGTTTTCAAAGATTTTTTTTCAACAGGAAAGCGAACAAGGTATGATTTCTAAATCGTTTTATATTTTATTCAAGTTTATTCAATTATCGGGATCTGCTCGGAATCTGTAAAATTTTTGTTTTTCACTACGCCCGTGATACGATTACGATTGGATTCCAACAATGGTATCAGAGCCTCCTTTAATTGTTTTACTTGAATTCGATGCTTGATTATTGTTGATTTGATATGAAATTAAAGTTTTATGCTTCTGTTTTGTTTAATCTGAAGCTATTCCTTTGGTTTTGATTGTTCTGAACATCGCATATGTTTAGTTTGTGTTTAAGCATGCGTTATCTGGACATTGTTTCCACTCTCTGTGTTTAAAACTTGAATCTATGCTTCTGTTTATTTCTGGAAAATGTTTCTTTAATCTTGCGTTTTTAGTTCTGGAAATTGTTTCCACGAACCTATATGTATTTTTGGGTTTGTACGTGTTAGAATGTGCGATTTTGTGTTGTTCAGATCTGAAAAACTGTTTTTCATATGCTTGCGACTGCCTTGTGTTATACTACTTCTGCCTTGTGTATTTCATATGCTTGCGTATTTCTGAACAAGAATGATTTGCATTTGCTTATGCTTCTGTCATCCACGAACAAGGAAATTTTTGGGTTTCTGAAATCCTTGTACTAGTTGCGTAATCGTGCTTGCGTTTATTGCAATTGTGAATTTGTTATTGCTGAACAAGCGTGGCGTCACCGCTGGAGAACTCATGGATTGGCGACGCCATGCCCTTCGAAGGCGACAAGGCGTCGCTTGATCCCACTACGTGGTGTTGGTGACGCCTTACGATGACGCTAGCAATGCCGATGTAACACCCCCACTGTTATAAGGTATATACCGAAACATCTTTATGACATTCTAGTACATATCCTATAAAAACAGAGTGTTAACTATCACACTTTCACTTTATCACATGGTAATTTATCCTACTTAATCATGGAATCTACTATCATACAAGAAAGTCACCAAATTTTTAAAACAAATTTCCTCTTTTCATTTCATAAATCTGAATGTACATACATTGTAGCTTTCAAAAATCTGTACACATACATCATCATCTCCTAATACAAAATATACTAAATGAAAGAGGAAATACAAAAGATATAACTAAATCTTTCAGTCCAACTGACCGACCTTTGAGCTATATCTTCTTCACAAAAGTACAAGAATTAAGTTTCTTGTACGGTCTTTTAGTAGCTAGAATTCTCTCTCGGTCCTGAAATGTCAACGTGCAAATTTTGGGTGAGTTTTGTGAACTCAGATGAGGTAACTATCATCGATAGTTCACTCAATTCATGCAATATATCATTTCACATAACAGATAAATCACATCATTGCATTTTTACATATAATAGCATATATCACATTCTCATTTAAGAGTTAGACAATTTCATTTCAATCAATCAAACATACTTAATAAAAAATATATGGACTGCACATGTGACTCTTTTCCAACTATTACGTTGTTGTGACTGAGTGCCTAAACTGTCCCGTATCTATTATAGATACCGGGCTCATTTATACTGTCCCTTATCCGTTGGGGATACAAGGCTTATTTTACATAGTGAGCCTTTGGCTCTTAATCACATTCAAAGCTTTGAGCTCGTTTTCGCTGGCTACTCAGGTCACAAATCTCATTATCTGATCATACATTCATGTATGGAATGCATCTCATAATCAATCAATCAATTCAAGAAACAATTAGTTCTTCCCATTCACATACAAGTAGCACTTTAATATCTCATCCATACATCACAATCATCGGACCTTTGTGTCTGGCTTTCAGTACACAACATTATACATTCATAGGATAAGTCAAAATAGAATTTAACATAATAGTAATTGAGTGAGATCGTCTAGGTTACTCACTGCTTGCTTCCAAAGTTATTGTCTCAAATTTCCGACAACGTCTGGATGTTGGCGTTCCAATTGCTCCTCTAAAACAAGCAATATACACACATCACACTTTAGCACAATTACAAGTATTCATTTATGCACATGTATGTATATGAAATATGTACAATGCATGTTCATAACAATCCTGGGTATATTTCCTTTATTCTCATCACATAATCATACATATTTCCAAACTCACATAACTATCATTTATACTTATGGTTTATACCTCAATAAAACCATAAAAATCAAAATTCATAACTCAGTTCTTCAATTCAAATTTTTCCTAAGACACATATTTGGGTCAACTTTCCATGATCAATATCATAATGAAAATGAAGAAATTAGAGGGTACTTTCTTCTATAAAATTGTTTTTCTGTCTCTTAAGATTCTAATGACACCAAGATCATTGAATTTGATTCAGTATCCTATGAGTTATGCTCACAATACCGCAGACTATGTATAATTAAACTTTTGGATAGTTCATGATCATACCCTCAAATTGTACAACTCATAACTTTCAACTCAAATATCTAAAAATTACAAACTTAATACCAATTGAAAGATAAGAGAATGAACTACAAATTTTATGAAGATACCTTTGTCTGATTCAGCCTATATCCATTTAGTTTTTATGAAAACATCAAGATATGATTTCTATCTCAGGTAGTACTCCAACCTCAATCAAGACTCAATTTCATGATTTCTATCTCAGGTAGTACTCCAACCTCAATCAAGACTCAATTTCACGTGAAATTTTGAAATTTTTAAGGATAGAAATAAATTTAGACTTCTTCAAGAAAGTTGTATAATTATGTCTCTAGTTTAATATGAATTAAGAATCACCTTATTTGGACATCTACAGCACAAGATATCATAAAAAACCAACATATGTTCAATAAAAACATCACCTGCATATCACTCTCGAGTCGCGATCAAGCGACTTAACCGTCCATGTCGCGATCGTCGCGATCGCAAGGCGTTGCGATCGTGACATTCCGTGTTCGCCTAGCAGAGTCGAAGCACTCCTTCTTCTGTCTTCATTTTTTTTCGAACTTCACTTCCATTTTACACCTAGAAAATAAGGTTTTTAGGCAAAGTCTTCTTCTGAAGAATTGTTCATCTATATCTTAAGATTCTAAAGAACCTAAGTTCATACAATTTGTCTCAGTATTCTAAAATTTATACACAATTTACTCCATACTGTTTAGAAACAGAGACAAAATCTGAAACTCAACTTCAAGAAAATTTTCAGAACTCGTAGAGATAGAATTTAAATCGATTTCTTCATGAAAATTGTATCCATTCGTCTCTAGTTTAATAAAAATCAACAATCATCCTATTTGGATATCTTTAGATCAAGATATGTCAAAAAAACCGATGCATATTCAGTAGAAACACTACATCTAACACATTTCCAGCACACTTCATCAACAATTTCTTCCTAATTCATCTCTTTGGCTTAGTCTATCACTTCTAACTTATATCCACATCATTTCTTCTTCATTTATACCCCAATTACAGTTCAATATCATCTATACACAATTCAAAATCCATGCTTGATCATATACACCAGAAACAAAACACATCATATACACATTCATCATAATGACCTTTCTATCTCAAAAATCATCTCAACAACAACAACTTATCAATTATTAACAAATCATATACTCAAAACAAGACATCAACAATCTTTATTCTTCATCCCCAACACATACTTATAATTTCATGACCAATCCATCAATATCAAATTACTCATCAAACATGTTCCATTTACACTAACCTATGAAGATTAAAACATCACTTACTTGATTTAGCTCCAAATCCTTCAAAACACATCAACCCTAGCTATCCCTTGTATCTCACGTCCATCATCATTTTAGGGTGGATTTGGTTGGGTTTTCTTGTAGTAAATGAAAGGAACAATAAAATGGATGTAGAAATTGAAGCAAAGTTCAACGTTAATGAAGGCTTGGAGATTCAAAATCATGAAAGGTGAGAGTGAAGAAGGAAGTAACGAAGAGAAGAAGAGAAGCAAGACAAAAAGAATGACTTATTCTTTCAAAGATAGGAGAAACGTGACTTGCTCATGTAAAAAGTAATTGAATAGTGAAACTTGAACTAGACAAGTGACACTTGTCACTTACCTAACTTCTAAGGCGTTAACTAGTTTTTTCTAAAGAAACTAGTTTAGTTAGCCTCAACATTACTCCAAATGTCTCAAAAATTTTCAATATCATTTTCTTAAAAATTCTAATGTCATCTATAAATTTTCAAAATCAATTTTAAAATTCTCCAATATCATTTGGTTTCTTATTTCTATTTTCCATTCACCAATTTACTTGCCAGACAGCATTTTTCCCAAGATAATAATATTCAATAATTTCATAAATTATTCCTAGAATTCACCAAAAAATCTAAATCACTTAATACACTCTCCAAATCTATTTTCAACATACAAAAACCTCAATTCTCAATAAAAACCACATTTATAAAAATTTATACCCAGAATGTCAATAAATACATATACCATTATTTTCATGTGCAAAAATTCAATATTCAAGTGTATGTGCATATCATATAACGCATGAGTATGAAATGCATTTTCTAATTTCTTAATAATCTCTCATATTTACTATTTTAGCATCAACATGGGTAATGGGATGTTACAGTCGGTGTTCCCCAACCCAAGCAACGCTATGGTGGGTTGCGGTTTTGCAAAGACATGGGTTGGTGCACAGAAACGTGGATGTTGGTTTTGAGAAATCGTGGGAGCATGGACAAAGCTTGCGGAGAAACTGAAGAAAATGGGAGAGAGGAGAGTTGATTTTCCAAAAATTTGAAGTTTCTGGAAAATGGGTGGGAGAACGATGGGCACGTGTCTTCACGCGCTAGTCAACGCCCTTGTTGACTCCATATCCGAATGCTTTCTTTCTTTATTTTGTTTTTATAAAACTTAAATTGTCTATTTTAATAGAAATTAAATTAATTTACGTTCCTATAAAATTGAAAAAGTGTTTTACTAAATTTTGAAAATTTGTTTTCAAAAGGAATTTTTATTAGGAAAGGTTTTGGAATTTAATTTAATTTTTCAAGAGTTAAAGTATTAAATTAAATTTGTTATCAAATTAATAATTTGAATCAAGCAAAAGTTTTAAATAATTTCTTTCATAATTAGGTTATGTTTTAAATTATAAATATAATGAGATTATATTATTTTGATGAGACCAGAAATTTTTTGAAATTTTAAATTCCTCAATAAATTATTAAATACACATTAGGAACGTGATAGTTGCCATCCATTATTTAAAAATAAAACAAGAATTTTGTTTATTGATTGGCTTATTGAATAAACTCAGTTTCACTTTAACCCGAATATGTTTTATCTTAAATTAATGGGTCCTACTTAACTAAAATTGTATGATTTGGATGAGTAAACTCATG
>JAOQMS010000004.1:7754663-7765204 GCA_027563885.1 Erythroxylum longipes | reverse complement strand
CTATTCACTCAATTTGACAAGTTTAAAATAGCATTTCAAAAACATGTGCATTAAAATAAAAATAATATTAGTGCAAACAATTTTTTTAAATTGCATATTTACTATAAAAAAATTATTAAATATCTTTTAAATTACTATTTATTTATGTATAGTTATTTAAGAAAATAATACATTTTAATAAAAAAAATGTTTAAATAATTAATTAATATTAGAATATTGATTTTCAGGTTATTATTATCCTAATTTATTATGATGCTTGTATGTAAATCAACTGGTGTGTACACAAGGGTGTGTATATAAACACATTAAAACTTATAAAATGGAAACATAAAACTATTAACATTTTTTGTTCTGTTAAAATCAATAGCTGTATTCTAGTTAGGCCAGTGACCCAAAGTATGTAGCTGGTCCATCTGCCCATCCATTACAATATTGCTTGAATCCATGCCTATAGTAAAAACTTTTAAGCAGTTCCTCTCCACCTCAACAAAGATGTATTGAGAGATACTAATGAACCAGAAAGACAAAAATTTTTAGCCTATTCAGACACTGCATATAAGTTCTCCTCACGAATCAATAAGACTAGACTACAGAAATCTGTATCTATCACAAAAATATGAAAATTAAAGTTTGTTGTCCCTAAGCCTCAAACAGTTTAACAAGATCAGAACTAAAAGAATAGTTTGTAAAATATGAGTAATGTAGAAAGTGACGTGCTTAGTGACAAGAAAGAGAGAATGAAAACCTACCTAGTTTACAAAACCCTCCACTGCTTCCAACTTCTCTATTGCAGAAACCATTTGAGCCCTGTAACTCCCAGCATCCATTAGATCAGCTGCTATGCTCTGAGCCAGAGTCTGCTGAAGTTTCTCATCACCTTGTGACAGAGTCTACTGAAGTTTCAGACAAAAAATGTTTTCAGGTGACTAAGGATGCAGCCTTAATAATCAACCTTATCATGCAGTTGAATGAGGCCAAGACATAGATAGCAAAGTTTCCAACTGAAAACAAACAAGTACAGAGGCTGTCCATATTCCATCTCAAATTTGGCAATTCCTTCAAATTCAAAAACCAAAAGATTTTAACGATCAGAACAAATGAGAGAGGATAAAAATATGAGATGTTCAAAAGCGATTGCAACAGATGAAATCACAGACCCAAGGATTAACTATACATGTCACACACATGAACCTCTATATATATTCACATCTGTTCATAATAAGTGAAACCCACAAAAAGTTCAAACGTTTCTTTCTATTCCCTTGCATCATAGAATTCACATCTGTTCATAATAAGTGAAAGAAGACTGGTTTTCTTTTGAAAATATGAACAAAAAGAAGTGCTCCAGACGACAAAGAAGAATCACTTGCTTATCAAAAACAAAGATAGATGATCTAAAAAGAAAGCAAAGAGCTTTATAGATTAGGTTAAGTTAGATGAAGAAATGGACAAAGATTCTAACCAAGCAAACTGAAATTAAATAAAAACAATAAGAAATGAAAGAAACACGAAAGAAAGAAGAAGAAAGGATAAAGCTTCGAAAACAGAAAAACAAATGAGTTATAATACAAAGTAGATCAGAAAAAGAAGCATCAAATCAGTGTCAATAAAGAAACCCAAATAAAGAATAACCCAACTTATGAGAAACACGTAGAAACTTTACCTCTGGCTTACTGTGGAACAATGGGTCTTGAAGTCATCGTCTTCTTCTTCTAATCACTGAAACGATTCCCCCAACGTTCAATCTCTTCAAAAATACCTACAACTTCACTTGGATAACAACAAAAAATGGACAAAGATACCGATTAGCAAAAGCCTCACTGACGGAGGAGTCTTCGATTAGAAGAAATAAATAGATAATCGCTACATAAACCCAAGAAAAATAAGAAATGAACTTGGAAGACAAAGAAAGAAAGAGTAGAGTTGAGTGAAAAAGAAGAAAAACAGAGACGAACCTCGTGATTGATGACGCAAGATGCAGCGATGTGGGAGAAGAAGGAGCATCTGAACGTTAGGGAGAAGACTCTAGAGACCATACATGAGTGAAATACGTCATAGAGGGTAACAAAAAGAGAGGGAAAAATTGTCATTGAGCAACCAAAATATCAGCTGGTTTTGTAAAATGCTCCTGTTGGGTAGCTTATTGAAAATCAGCTGGTTGGGTTGAATTCAGATAGTCTTGAATTCAGCTCTACTTATCTGAAAGCAAAAAAGTAAATCATTTCTTTTCATCCTTGAAATTTTCATGTCAAATCGGATAATATGGGATGTGTATAATACCTTAGATAATCACTGATAAGAAACATAATCAGGCATCGCCATTTCCCCATAACTGATACTTGAATCTTTTTTAAACGAAATGGCAGGTGGTTCCAAGAACTCTTAATGGAAAATTCTTATCTCAACTTCTCTAATCTGATGTTTAAATACCTATGTCATATTTTGTTTCTTAACAACAATCATCACAGAAGGAAACTAAACCATTTTTCAAGAAATCGAGAACAACTCGAAGGACCATCATGAATCACTATAATACGCAAAACCCCGATTGCAAATTATAGTTGAATCTACCTAAAACAAAATCTTGAAGAGCTCAAGTGGAGCAACCACGGTCTTTGCAAAGCCTCCAATGACACCCCCAGCAACCAACTCCTTGGCAAACAAAGACCCTCTATTATCCCATCCAAGAATATACAAATCTCTCTTTCCTTACTATAAACCTTACACAACCAGAGAGAGGGGATTGAAAAAGCAGTTAAGGTTCCAGTACCAGCAATTAGTTGTCTTTAATTAATTGTTGGCAAGAAATATGGAGGAGTTAAAAAATGCCTGTTGGGTCTTCAAAAAGGGGAAAGAACAAATTAAATGTTTCGTTTAGTTGTGGTTTTTATACGTTATGGATAAAAGTTAATGCAAAGATCACGTTCTGATTCGCGGTTAAAATTTTAAAAATTAATATATTTTTATGTTTTTAAAAAAGCAGCCCCACATTCCTATGTCAGTTCTAACCTAACAAGGTGACACCTACAAAAATAATAAATTAATATTATAAACTGCCAAGTCATAAAAATTTAAAAAAGTATTTTGAAAAAAGAGAGCCCCGTATTGCCACGTCAATTTTGACTAGCAAGGTAGGGCATGCAAAAATAATAAATTAATATTATTTTAAAATTATATTTAAACCTTTTTCAAACGTTAAAGTCTTATTTGTTCATTCTGAAATCTTATAATAAAACTTATCAATTGGTGAAAACATTATAATTAAAAGTGACCATTTTGTCAACGAAATTAAGGTTAATCGAGTACCATATAGGTTAACTTATATACGGAACTATGTTCTATTAGTATTTGAAGTTATATAGACATTAAATGACCATTATTATTGACATAAATAAATATCAAAGACAAAATATTTAGTTATTGAGGTCAAACAACTCACAAAGATCTATTAGTGCAAATCTAATTCTCAAATTAAAATTCACCTCCAACCTAGAGGGTTGTAATAAAATGACATGAATAGTATTACTTCGTCTGCCTTATGTAATGAGAGGGATGTAGAGAGAAGAACGCATTGGATTCAATCTTAAACTCTAAGTCAAACTTAATTTTTGAACTTGTTATGAATTTTGTATTTATTTTATTTTTTATTGTTATAAATTTATATATTACTTATTCCATTAAGAATTTGTTATAAATGAAGTTGTTTGGCATTTGACTTAGCTTACTGTTACTTCTCATATTTTGGAGTTGGTTAAATGGTACTTGTTTGGTATTATAATTACCTTACTTTGAGATAAAGTGGTTTAAATGAGAGTTATTAATAGAATTATTTGTTATTAGAATTAGCCTTTTCATATCACATTAAATCTTCTGTTTCAGTTACTATGTTTTGTTGAAATTTTTGGGATACAACTTTGCAACTTAACTTATCCATTTATTTTATCTGATCATGCCTTTATATAGGCTTACAAATAAACTGAAAATTAAAACAAATCTTCAACAAAATCAAATATTTTGATCATAATAAAGTAGAATAAAATCAGAAAACTATCTAACAGAATCTGCAAAATTAAAAGCAACATAAGACCTATTCTAAAGAAATTTTAACAATTCTAAAATTTGAATTAATTTCCAACATTCCCTCTTAATTCAAATTTTCTGAAGCACTTCTCTCCATCTTCAGAATATTCTGTAAAGCACTTTTCTTCACCAAATAATGCACTTCTCATCATCATGTTGATGCACTTCTCACCAACCTGCAATCATTGGAGCACTTCTCTCCAAACACATTTTGGTGTACTTCTCACCAACTTTCAAAAAAGAGTTTCTTCTTCAACCACGTAAGGAACCTTCTTGGCAACTTTTGCAGTGGCACCCTCATCTTCATCGGATGATTCCTCAGAATCACTATCATCAAAGCTATCACTTAACTCTACTTTTTTTATAGCAGCCATTGGAAGAAATTTTTTTTCACTCAATCTCACAGTCCCTTAAAGATCTATAGCTCTAATACTATGTTGGAATTTTTGAGATACAACTTTGCAACTTAACTCATCCATTTATTTTATCTGATCATGATATAAGCTTACAAATAAACTGAAAATCAAAGAAAATCTTTAACAAAATCAAATATTTTGACCATAATAAAGTAGAATAAAATAAAAAAAACTATCCTACAAAATTAAAAGCAAGCTAAGACCTATTCTAAAGGAATTTTAACAATTCTAAAGTTTGAATTAATTTCCAACATATTCCAACCTTATTCCATTAAATCTTATTCATATATTTATGTAGGGTCTATATAAATGTGTGGATGAGATTTAATAGAAGATTATAAAAATATCATAACCGGAACAGAAGATCTGATACGTTTTTATATACGATGGAGATGATGATATCTTTAAAATGGCTCATTAGTTTTTGGTAAAGTCTGACGTGAGTGTCGAAAATGCATATAATTACTATCTTCTTTTTTTTTATTACTCAAAGAATGGATAATTGATATTTTTAGTTGAGGAAACATTTATGGTGAGTCACTTTTGTCATCCTGACTTAATCCAACTATTGTGGAAAATTTGTCTACGAGACATTATCACCATTTGGATTAACATTATACCTTGTTGAATCACATTCATTTCTATAATCAATCAATTAGAATTTAAAACAAATCGGTGAATCCCACCACCATAGCAATTATTCTTCTCTTATATATCGTGTATCAGATTAATTGTCTAATTTCTAAGACTTAAATAACTAGAAAGCTGACAAGCATTATAATTAGCCTACGGTTTGCTAGAATCGAGTTGTTTTTCTTTTAAAATAGATTCAAATTGTTATGATCAAGCTTGGTTATGCCCTTTTTTGGCTAGTGATGGCTTCTTGAAAGACTGGGTGCTAAAATATTAAACATCAATATTTTGTCATACTGATGAAGAACAAGAAAAATGTAAGCAACCCTTTTACAAAATACAAATAATATAAGCACATTATATTATTGATAATATAAATAGGGGTAGTTCATTTACTGAAATAAGAGTCCATGAGAAAGGTTGGAGATATTGTTCCCCACTTTGAGGATTATTCCATCTAGGCTAGTATTTTTTCCCTTCAAAAACTGGGAATACCAATGGGCAGAGAGCTTAGGCACGCGTTTCAAATCAGGGTCATCCAAATCTACGTAGTATAGACCAAAACTTGTTCGGTAACCATCCAATATCTCCAATATATCAAGAAGGGACCATACGAAATAGCCTCTTGTGTTTGATCCAGCCCTTTAGAAGCACATGAAACTCGAAATTAGACGAGTTGCGCAATGCTATACTAAACGACTAGACATGCATCATATGATTATCAGCCGAAAGAAAAAAAAGAAATTATGTAAATTCCCTTGATGCAATGTCATATTAAGTTGGAATGTACCTAATTGCATCGAGCACAGCCCCTATGTACGTATGCAAATATACAACCCTGGAAATGTCTTCCAAGGAAGAACTACGAGGGGTATCTTTTCCTGTACCAGGACAGATAACATAGATTAACCAGTTAGATGACAGAAAATTATTCACCACTGGGAAAAGAAACAAGAAGGGAAAAACTAAAAGTTGATAGAAATGGAACATCCTCAACTCTACACAAGAAGTAAGAACAAAGATCAAAGGTTATGGCAAAGGATGTATGAACGGAAGAGACCATTTTCAAGGATATAGACAGGAGGGTTGCCATAGGATTGCTTGAAGCAGTGAAGTAATCCTTTCAAAGCCCATGTTGGCACCAAATCCTGAATCAGGGAAATGTTTATTACTTGGTATCTGTAAACCTTACTTGATAAATATAAAAATTAATTCTAAGATGTATTAACGCTAAGCTAATTCATAAAAAGAGTCGATGACTATTTTAACTAAAAACCATATATAAATATCTGAAGATTACGTCAACAAGATTTAAAAATTGCATCATTACAAAATAATTTTAAAAAATGGGTAAAGAATCATTTAGACAGTTTGTGTTGATGGCGCTTAAATTTAACTGCTGCAAAAAATTAATCAACACATGAATTCTCACCTGGTTGGCTTGCGTTTTCTTCGGATAATCAACTGCTACGGGCAGAACTGAAAAGTGAAAACATATGCAAATTTATTTGTATAATGTACATAAAAGAAAATCCTCCAAGAAGCAGAAGTTCCAAGTTAGACCATACGGAAATTGTTTATTTGAGCATCTACAAAAACATCTCCTTTCGGACTACTGGAGTTGTCGTTGATGTAGAATCCACCGTAGTGTACGAATCCTAGGAAGTCAAACGAACCCTTAACTAACTTGGATTCGTCAGGACTGAAGGATGGAAGTCTTGAGCCCACAAGTTTCTTCATTATGTCAGGATAGTCTCCGAACACCAAAGGCTTCGCAGTCCTGCATGCAACAGTAACAGGATCAGGAGAGGGGATGAAGATATCTACTCAATTCCGACTACCCTCGAGGAACTTTTCTCAACCTACCAACCAAGAAAAAATTCTTTTGCTCTCTCAGTTGCAGTCACGTCCTCTGCTGAGTTGGTTAGAGGTTGGAACCAAAAACCATAGAGGCTAAGCCCTATAAATCCATGCTGCTTCTCCTGCATCAAGAGAGGGTAACAAGAATAGGCAAATTTTAACTCCGCCTGAGAGGTTAAGGAGTAAGAAATAATGCATTAGATTGAAATGTCACCAATAATGAATTAGATTGAAATGTCACCTGACCTTGTACTTTGTCCTGTACAATCTGGCAGTAAATGCATGGGCCAAAAGCATATGGTGAACCGCCAAGTAAGGCTCGTAAGTGGAATTGCCTTGGGAGCAGTTGAATCCAAATGGAGGAGAGCATCGTTTAGGTGGCAGCATTCCCAAGTCATAACTACCAATTGCGAAGATATTAAGCTCATTTATAGTAACCCAATGCGAGACTCTGTCTCCAAACTCTCTGAAGCACACATCCGCATAGGCTGTGAAATCTTCCCTGCAATCACCAAAATATATAGCTGATACTCAGGCCGTCTCCACACGAAGAACAGCGAACTAAAGAAAGGGTGAAATGTTTGAAGAACTATACACCATCTTTCTACTCAGCCATCCTCCGTACTCATCCTCAAGTACCTGGGGATGATCCATATGATTTAAAGTTACATGTGGTTGAATTCCTGTTTCATCAAGAGAAACGTAAATACTGCTTCTGCTAGAAATTGGAAATTCAAAACCAAAAAGGAAAACATATTTTTATTCTTCTCTCTGGTCAAACTTGGGATCTATTCTGACCGTGGCTAACAAGTTCGTTGATGAGGTTGTTGTAATACTGCAATCCTTTTGGATTGAGCGTTCCTCTTCCATCTAAAAGTCGTAAATTAAGAAAATTAATCTATGGCCAAAGAACAAAAGAAACTTTTAGTAATTTGTTATTTCTTGGAAATTTCCGTACTCGGGATAAGTCTCGACCAAGAGATGGAAAATCTGTAGGCTTCCAATCCTGTTTCAGCCATAAGTTGGACATCTTCCTGCAGCAGATTACATGAAGCCAATTATAGGAGCAAGGCATATAAATTCCTCTAATGATTTATTAAGTTTCCATTTAAGTTTATCCATATGTAATTATATATATACCTTGTATTTATGATACTGGTCAACTGCCACATCTCCAGTGTCACCATGCAAGTTTCCTGGAATTTCAGTTAGATGAAAGCGCAGTAGGTGATAAATCTTTTAAGATTTTAAAGCCTGTAGTTCGATTTTCAGGCTAAACGTTTTGATGAGGTAACCGGAAAGGAGCTTGTACTATGAGAGGATCGGGAAAGCCACAAACAGAACAGAGGAAGTTAAACATAGAAAGCCTCTGACCTGAATGAGTAAAAGTATCCCAGATGCTAGGACTCCTACCATCCATGTTTGCTGCTCCTTCCACCTAATCTCAATCATTACAAGCTAATAAAAACATAGATAGCTTTATTTTCAGTAACAGAAATGATGAAGTGCTTTAGCGACCTGATAAGCAGAGGTAGCAGCACCAAATACGAAGCCTGGCGGGAAGTCCTGTTTGCTATAATCTTCAGTACAAAACACAGATACTGCTAAGCTTAGTAGCACAGTTAGCGAAGAATGAAGCCTCCGCATTCTTCCTTACAGAATAGGTTTCTTGTAACTGGGTTCTTTAGTAGTCTGCTCAGGTTCATATGAAACGCTTACCGCAGAACAGACACAATGTCACGTTCACTTTTTATTAAGTTAGCAACATATTTGTTCTTATTGATTTGTCTTGGCAGTGGATTCTTTTTGTTTTCCAACAAATTGATCTATTCTATAAAATTTGTTTTTGATGTCTCAACAAGTTTTTTAATATTGTTGATACATATAAAATTGTCAGGGCTGATTGTCAATAGGGATGTCAATTCCGACCCGGCCCGTTTTTAGCCAGAGTTCGGCGAGCCATTGGGCGGGCCACGGGGCCGACCATGGTCCGCCCGGCCCAGCCCGGCCCGGCCCTTTTTTAGCCCGAGTTCCGCGAGCCATTGGGTGGGCCACGGGCCAACCATGGTCCGCCCGGGCCGGGCCGCAGGTAGACAAAACGGTGTCGTTTTATATTTTTATATATTAAAAAAAATATAGACCAGACTTCAGTAGTCTTGGGTCGTTGAGAAAAAAATATGCACCCACATTGACATTACTGATTACTACAGTATGCTAACATGTATATACAACTTTTAATCAATTTCTTTAATATTCAAATTAAAACGGTTGGATATATGTTAAATATATCTACTTTATTTTATTTTGATATATTTTTAAATTGACATATTTTTTATCTTCTTGGATTCAAACACTAGTTGGATAATATTTTATATAAAATAGAAGTCTACCTTGAATAGATGAGTATTTGATACTAGTAATTGAAGAGAATTCTATTTTTACAAAAAAAGGAATTACGTGTATGGTGAAGACATATTGTGTTGATATACTACGGGCAAAATTGTAAATTTCTTAATGAATCAAAACATTTATGGAAAGGTTTCGTGGGTTTTAAAATAAAAGATGCCAAAAAGTAAGACAAATAGTCATGAAAGTACCTTAAAATCTCCTCCTGAATTGAGCAGTCATCAAAAACAATTTGATGTCTCCCCCTTAAAACAAAAGTATCAAAATGAAGAATACCTTCAACACAATCAATCTCAACGAATAAAGAAAAATAAAAATCAACATTAGTTGCAGCAGAAGAATCATACGCACGTCAAGATGACAATTTACTACCATTCAAAATATCGAGAGATATGCCCAAAAGAGAGAGAGATACCCGAGAGAGAGACTCATACTGATGAGATAGCTTAAAAGTCTTCGGTGGAGCCAAATAAAAGTCACAATACAAACTACTACAAAGATGGGACGACAATGGCAACGTAAAAATTAAAGAAGAACTAAAGAAAACAATTTTTTAACTTGAAAACAATTTTTTAACTTTTCTTTTCTTTTTTTGTTTTTTTAATAAATAACAACAAAGTATACTTCAAAAATGTAAAGCACACAGTCCCTGTGCCCCTCGAAGAAATTCAAACCTGGACTTATTCCTCGTCACATTATCTCGGTCATCAACTATCTGAGTGATTTCTTCATCTAAAGTAACTGACTTATCCTCAATTTGAATAGTTGCTTCAAAAGCAGTAACTAACTGTGAATCTGAACACTTTCTTGTTTTTCCTTCATTACATCTTTGTGCTTATCCTTGACCCTTTCTAACCCAAGTGGATTTCGGTATTGAAGGCTGATTCTGAAATTTATATGGGAGATATAAGGTCCTTCGGTTTTGGCTTCTTTAAAACAGCATCTGCAGTAACTTGTAGCATTTTGGCCTTATATGCCCGATAATTCAGCAAAAATTACATGTGGGAACAAATCTTCGATTCTTCCTCGATGTTTCTTTTAGGATAAAGATGGGTATATCAATTTTCTTATCATTCACCTTGGAGCACTCACCCTTATAGCCAATGCCTTGAAGATCCCCTTTAACCTTATCGATTTCCATTAACT
>JAOQMS010000004.1:7708122-7742083 GCA_027563885.1 Erythroxylum longipes | reverse complement strand
ATGTAAACTTGTAAACAGTAAACTGTACAGTATATAACTGTACAATATATCAGTGGACTATTTTACAAATTTTAAAATTTTCAAGGACTATTTCGTAAATATAAAAAATTAACCGAAACGGTACCCATTATTTACCGATACTGGTACAGTACCGTTTCAAAACTCAATCCGGTACTAAATTCGGTACAATATTCGCAACATTGCTCACCGCTACCGTCGCGGAAAACTTCAGAAAAACAGACATCCCCTCCTTTGCGCATGTGATCCTGGCAACGATTATATTACGTTTCCAGCCAGAAATTCATGCACAACAAATATTCAATTTTGCATTAGAAAGGAGTGCAAAGTGCCAACATTCCATTTTTGAAATACAGAACTAACAGCTAATCCACCCTAAGATCTTGCCATGAAGCAGATGAGGGTAACCCAGTGATCAAAACTGCAAATAGAGAATTTTCATGCATAAGCAAATAAACTATACAGTAGTTAAACAGAAAACGAGTATGGGGGACGAATCCTTGTAGGTCACTCACACATCAATACTCGGAGCGCCTAGAAACTCCACCACAGCCGCGACCACCACTATAGCTACTATAACAATCTGATGATGAATGGCTCCGACCACCATGTGCAAGTTCAACCTAGTCGATTCACCTGTAATTATGAGAAAGATGCATACTAACAACTAGCAAACAATATGATTATCACCAAGGAAACAAGACGATGCCCATCAAAATCGCAGCCATCACGACCACAAATTGCATCCTCAGCATGCCGAATATCTTCAAACTGTGAGAAAGTGACGCGAGATTCCAATACAATCGGTAGTAAAAATAGAGAAAACTATTACTATCTTATTTGGATTATAATCCCAATTTTTAAAAAGAATGTGTGCATGTCACGAAGTGTACCAAATGTTTTAATTTTTCCACTTTGATAAACTTAATCGATTCCATATAGCATTTGATGTTATTTTACACAGTGATAGCATCCAGTGAGTCAACCAACAGACCGTTAGAACATAAAAGATGCAGACTTTCCTTGGCCTAGACACAAAATGACTGTAAAAATGTATAAACGAAATACAAAAATATGGTAATCCAGCACAAAAATTAAATATGAAAAGTCGGGCTTCAATTTGAATTCCAGTAAAACTGTGCTAAGATAATCTTAGCTTACAAGACAAATCCTTCTCGCTAATGTCTCCCGGAAGATTTCTAACGTACAGAGTTCTGCTTGCACACCTAACTCAGTTTAGTTTTACCTCCTAGAAGAAAAGCCCAAAACCAAAGAAACAAGATCAATACACAGAAGCTGTATCAGACATCGCCTCGCAACCTGGTGCGTTGTTTTAGTTACAGCATAGGAGTTCACGTGCTGATCTGGACAAATTTTTGCTATATTATTATTTAAAAACGACAGTCGATAAATTGATTAGTCCAAAAAACATAAGGCCTCCAACATCAAATACATTTTCCTTGTTCTCTTGTTGGCCTGTTTTGCTTTTTCAAAGAGTGGTTTGAGTGGCTTGCGAGCTTAATTCAACATTTAATACTGGATAATATCGACAGATTATACCAAAATATGTAGATTCGGCTGCAAGTTAAGTCATGTTGGCTACTTGGCTTTTTCGAATCACATTTACACGACGAGAAGAGAAAACCTTCTTTCATTTGAAGCCTTTGCGGTTGGTCTCTTAAAGATGATATTTGACTTTAACGAATCATCTTGAGGTATTAAGAGGTGTTGCAATATATGATATGTATACTTTTCTAAGCATTAATACAAAAATACATGTATATATATTATCAATGGGCAGTTTTTCGTTGTCAGGTGAACAATTATGTGAAATTATACTTGCGGAGAATCACATCGAATATTTAACGAGTGAGTAATTACGTCAAAACTACAGTTACACTTATCAACTTCCTCTTGCCCTGTATATCCTCCTGTTACGTAATAACCTTCACAACTACTATCTACTACTCTATATGGAAGGGGCGTACAGGGAGGATATACAGGCAAGAGGAAGTTGATAAGTATAACCTATGATAACACCATCCATTGGATCAAAGCCATCCTTATTGCTAAATCTGATGAGCAGGCACTATCTATGAGAATAAAGACCAGTTGGAATCTGTAACCTTTATTGATAAATTTCATCTGCTTATGTAGTTTGGTTTGTTGTTTGAATTTGTAATTCTTTTCGTTGTGAACTCATTATAATGTCGTGATAGCTTTGCTATAGTTAATTCAATCCTTATTTAACTTTCCAAAAAAAAAACTACAGTATATAGACATTATTTCATATATTTTGAAAAATGAACAATCAAACAATTAGTTACTTGAATCCAAGACTCAGGTATTGATCGATTTCTCATCCCTATAGTTTTCAGTCCCTACCGTTCCAACATAAGCTAATTCCCCAGAACACGAACATTATCTTGCCAGATGCAATATCAAACTGGTGAACGGAAAAAAAAATAAAAATCCAGATATGTAGATGTAGAACAATGTCAATCACAAGAGGCGAAAGAATTTGTTGGCACCAGGTTCTAAGCCTTCAGGTTGATAAAACAAAAGGTTTAGAGTTCCATAAAACGAAAATACAGTTAATGGATGCATGCTTTTAGAAGGCTCTTTTTAACAGGTAGACTGACTGATTCACCTAGCAAATAGGTGTCGCATGAAGTGACGAACTTCACATTATTGAACAAATGTAGAAGCTCTCATGATAAGAAAAAAAACAGTATACTTGAACAAATATAATGTATCGGCTTAATGAAAAAAGTAAATGTCCAGATATTCATTATTACTGGAATTTTCAATAGACAGTCAAACACAATTACCCATGATGGTGATCAACATCTTCACCTTCCTTCGCCTTTCGTGCAGCTGCACGTATTTTCCGCTGCTCTTCCTTGTAAATCCGGTTTCTTCTTTGAAACTGCAATATTTATTCATTCCAACCACAAGGTAATCAGTACAAACAATGAAAACCTAAAGACAATGACTTCATTGATATAAATAAAAAAAGCCATCCTTATGTCACTAATTCACATAGGGAGTAAGATCAAAAGGAGTTTTGAAGCCAATGAACTATTATCTATAAGAGTAAGATGCCTAGACACTTATAGTACAAAGGATCAGAGTTCAATAGCAGTTCTATATTGGATTGTCATCAGATGATTCATTGAAACACTAGATTTCACCATCTTCATCGTGTAGAGAACTCCTTCCAAAGGTCATATGCCAAGAATGAAAAGAGAACTTAAAGTTTTTCTTTTGAAAAAACACGAGAACTTAAAGTTGCTTAGTCACTCTTAAACAAATATCAACCAAGCAAGGAATTTAGGAGCTCCGGAGCTCCATATCAAATTCTGCAACAAACCATATAATTTGATTGCTGATAACTGATAAAGGTTTGTAAGCATCATTGAACAACATCAAGAGAAGAAAACAAAGATAAATATGTGGGTTGGTCTACAAAGGACATATTAGTGAACCGGTAAACTAGGCCAGATAACATTTCTTATACAGTTTATACAATACCACAAGGAAGCAGAAATCTTAAACGTCTCTTTTAATCGGGGTATGTTCTTTTTCCTAATAATTCGGTGCTTTCAAATGGGAGTAAGTTCTTTGAACTACAACGACTGCTTCACTATATAGATGTTGCTGGAAAGACATAATCTACAGCCACAACTTAGTTACCTAAGTATAATTACCATCACTGAAAAACCTAGGGCAGTTTCCAGCCCTAATACCCTTGTTCAACAATCATAGATTTCAAATAGTTGAAGAATAAGCAATTGATAAATTTCCACCTATTAACTGAGAAGCGCAATTCTATTGTCCTCAAATTTCCATATGAAAACCATAAGAACTGGATAACAATGATAGGGCAGTGACAATTGACAAAGAGATAAAGAAGAGACCTCTTTAGCGTGGTGGAGACACTCCAGGTAATCCTCGCGGAGGAGAGCGCAGTCCTTGGGCTCTCTGCAACGAGACATACACTCGCTGAAGTCAATCCAGAAATCGTAGCACCTACCTTTGGTTCCGTTGATTCCCCACCCCGACGCCATTTCTCGCTCGTCGGTCCGAACTTCGAAGCTTAGTTTGCTTGCTGTTTGATGGAAAGTCTGGTTGGTAACACCATAGGCTCGACCTGAACCCACAAATCACAACGTGAATATTGTTATGGATCCATGGACTTTAACCTACGGATTTCTCATTTGGGCTTCTAAAAACTTAACCCGGTTTTGTCGTTTTTGGGTGATCTTGAAGCACGGACCTTCTTATATGTCAAAGAACGGAATCATAACTAATAGCATAATGTATTGCTCGTACAAATAGTTCTAAAAATTTGACCAATTTGTCACTTAATTTTGAATTATTGATTTAATAAATATTTTATTATATATTATAATTATAAAAATATCATTAAACATATTTATAACACAATTTTTAAATTGTATAAATTTATTACGTGGATATTACAAATAATAATTACAAATTTGATATTTATTAAAAATAAAAGAATGTTCTAACATGCACCATCTTATACGATCTGTCAATCATGAATGTGATGTATCCACGTTAAATGGTGTTCGGTAAGTCGAACAACTCATGCAATCGAGTCCATAATTAAATAAGAACTTATAGCTTCGTTTCAGTGGATTAATACAACAGATTTGACCGATGAATAATATCAATTATTTATTTAAAAATGTTTAGTAAAATTAATTATTAGTATTAATTATTTATGTATAAAATAACTTATGAAATCGTAATCTAAAAAAAAAAGACTTATAAAGATATAAGTATTATATCTTAGTATTTCTTTAAATATTCTCATAAGAATTTATACTTACGCTTTAATTTGCTTCAATCAATCAGTCAAAATTAAATAAATTAAAACATATTTGCCTATGTTCAAAATAAAAAATAATTATCTAAATTAACGTTAGAAACTAAACTGAAAAAATGTAGTAGTTAATGAGTATAAAACTTACTATTAATAAAGAATGTAAGTTAAACTTTCCTATCTAACACAATCTTTGAATCTATCATTGTAAAAATTTTTGGTTAGTATAAAATAATTTGATAGCGGTTTTTGTATTGAACAATACTAAATCTAATGATACTTATTTTATTTAATTAAAAATAAAATATTTTTAAAAAATAATGATATTGATATGAAACACAAAGTTTTATTTTAAAAAATTCCAACTTGGTTTAATTTTTTTATAAACTAAAGTATTCTTTAACTTCGAGTAATTGAATTTACACTTTATACTTATTTATCTCTATCTTTATCTTTTTCTCTTTTAATTTCTCTTTCTCTTTCCTTTCTCTTTTGTAATGACTTTTGAGCATAATTGTCTTTTTATCCCTTAATTTCTTAGCTGCTAGAGCAAAACGCTCCTTATAAAAACATTTCTAAAAACAACATATTGGGTTTAATCTGCCAACCTAATCAATTAATTACCAAACATGATTATCAATGGTTTGATATAATCAAACAACCAAATACATCTCAATCCGTCAAAAAATAACTGATCAGCTATTGATTCAATTATAAAAAACTTGAATTGTATATTTTTTCAATTTTTTTGTTTGATTTATTTTAATAACCTTTATTATTAAAAATTAATAAATTTATTAATTAATCGATCAATTTTTGTAAATTAATAAGTTCTTATAAATTGAAATAAATCAATTAATTTTCATTTAATATTCCTTTTTCCGATTAAACTTCAAATTATTCAGATAATAAGAACAATTTTTTAATCATACTTTAAAATTTTTAATTTTATTTAATCTTTATTTGATTTTGTCATATGTCAATTTAACTTTAACCTTTTAAACGTTAAATATCTTATCTTTTAAAAATGATAATAACTAATGATTTTGAAAACATGAACATGCATCAGATATTCCTAATCCAATGGCATCAAATGAAATTATGAAAATGATTGAATTCTAATACGACTTATATTGAAAAAAAAAAGGATTCTAATACGACTTAAATTTATTAAATAATTCGATGAAATCTTTGTTGACTTTTCAAATTCTTGTTGGGCTTATCAACTTGAAGATTTCCTTAAATGAAAAAGATTACATTATCATCATCTCCTTGAAGGATTATTGATTTCTGATATGTATCAAAATGACTACATTGTTATTTCCTTCAATCATCCCCACTTCTCAAGCGTGATCATGTTCCTTTTATGTACTTGGATTAACTTGGGTACTTTTTTGTTTTTTGTTTTTTTTAATATTTGTCGTTCCAACCATTCCCTTTTTTCTCGGGGTGCTTAATAATCTTCTTTCTTTAAGCGGTCATTTCCTTAGCCGGAAAGGAAAACCTGACTCGGCTACTTACCAAACAGAACACGCTGACCACGTAGACCTTTCTAGACGAGATCACAACCGTCCAATGTGCAAGTCATCAAAGCAGTCCACACGATAAAGACATGTCATGGGCTCCAAAACAAAGATTCTCAGAAATTTCGAGGGCACTGTGCGGTTAACTTGTGGAAGAAGGACTCGCGTTAGCCAATCAGCTGCATCGCGTCCACGTACCTAGCCTCTAAAATCGCAAGCGAATTATGGATCACTCGACTTTGGAGCTACATACAACATTGAACAGGTTATCTCCGATCACATGTAGTGTAGCCCATATGTGATTTCTCCCACAGGAAACGAAACGACTGAGGTGTGAGATAGCCAAAGTCAGCCCAGCTCTGCTCATATACCCAAAAGTGGTAGCAAATCATCTGCATTGCCTCTCCCTCTCTCCGTACAGTTGAAGAAGAAGAGAGCAAGACTTGAGAGAGTTAGAGTTTGCTTGCACGAGCTCTAGCGTTTGGGAAAGATGGCGCCTACTTCTCCGACACATTCGCTTAGCTCTTCGAGTTCTGCTACTTTTGAACCGTCCAAGTCCAACTTCGCGTCTCTGCCGATACTGTCTATGAAGGAGAAGATCGTCGAGAAAATTCTGGAAAATCGAGTCACTCTCATCGTCGGCGAGACTGGTTGCGGTACTCTCACTCGACTTTTGAGCTTTGCTCCTTATTCTCTCGCTTTTTAGCTTTATTCGTGAGGATCCAGTTTGAACCGTCATTAATTTCTGTTTTCTTCTTCATCGTAAGTCGTTTAGTCTTGTTTGTCTAATGAAAGAACGTAAGGACTCTTCGAGAAGCGCTGTTCACCTTGTAATTTCTTTTTAGTTTTTGCTCTCCGTACGTTACCCTCCGAGTGAATGTTGCTTGAATCATCTGGTTTAGTTGATATTTTCCGTTGGTTTGCTATTATAATACTGTAATGTGTTGCGTGCTTTTAGGCGCAAGGTAGGAGTTATGAAACGAACAGTGAAATGAAATTTCTGCGTTAGCTTCTTTTCTCTACGACTGTTGTTATGATTATTCTTACGAGCTTTACCAATATTCAGCCTTCTTCTGATGTTGTGTGTAATTTGTTTCACATTTTAATTCTACCTTTTTTTTTTTTTTTGAAGGAAAGAGCTCTCAAATTCCCCAGTTTCTTCTGGAAAAAAACATGGAGCCCATTCTATGTACACAACCAAGGAGACTTGCAGTTGTTGCCATCGCTAAAGTAGTTGCTAAAGCTCGCAACTGTGAATTGGGAGGGGAGGTTGGATACCACATAGGGCATTCCAAGCTTTTATCACCAAGGTGGCTTTCTACACAATTTCTCTTGGTTTTAAGACATTCTTTTCTAGCAACTTTGAGCTATTCAAGTGATTTTCTGCGCGGCTGCGCCCATTATATCATTTCCTTTGTCCTTTTTCAAACACCATTTTTTAATACGTACTTTCCACTTCACGGAAAAAGTTTTGATTAGAATGATTAGCAAATGACCAGCTTCCGGGCTGCCTATGTATGGAAAATGCAGAAATTCTGTTTCTCCTTTTCCTATATTTTGAGGTTCTGGAATTAATCATTTAGGCATGCATTTCTATTTGTGGGGTACAAAATATTTTCTGCTAATTATAATCAATGAAATCAGATGAACAGCTGTTATTGATTCTCTTCTTGGGAAAAGGGTGTTAGCTAGAGGCTAGTACATATTTTGGATGCAGTTCGCTACCTTGCAAAGAAATTAAAAAAAATTGTGCGAGGTGTATGCTTGGGTTCGTACCTGTTTCAGGTTTCAACATTATTTAAGTTTATTCTTCACATGACATGATCAAGTACTTGAATGCAAACAACTGATTTGTACTTGAGTTTGTTACCTAAAAGATTCCCTCTTCCCATGTCTTTGCTTTACTACCGCCTTAATAATCCCCCTTCCTTTTTAATTTCAAGGACTTTATGTTTTATGTTTTGGTATAATCTTTATTTTTCCAGATCAAAGATTGTCTTTAAAACAGCTGGAGTGGTGTTGGATGAAATGCGAGATAAAGGACCAAGTGCTCTCAAGTACAAGGTTATCATTCTTGATGAAGTGCATGAAAGATCGGTTGAGTCTGATCTTGTTCTTGTTTGTGTGAAACAGTTTCTACTAAAGAACAGAGATCTCAGGTGTGCCTTATACTTCTGTGTATGATCTTACTATCCAATATGCCATTGTATTAATACTTTTTAAAGTTCAGGATGGGTAAGTTTGAACTTTAAGGCTTTGTGAATTTCACTTCTCATTCTGTTATGCGAAATTTAGCATTTGTAATGTGCTATTGTGTTATATATAGGAGATGCCATATTTTGAGTCTCCGAATAGTGCTCCTTAAGATTTTGCTAAATTTTTTGCCTTCTCAGGGTGATATTGATGTCTGCAACTGCTGATATATCAAGATACCGGGATTACTTTAAAGATCTTGGTAGGGGTGAAAGAGTTCAAGTGCTTGCGATTCCCAGTTCATGCCAGCAAGCCATTTTTCAACGGAGAGTCACATATCTTGAGCAGGCAATAACTCTTACTTGGTTTGTTTCTGTTCTTTTATTTAGAAAATAATTTGTATGGGTAATCCAACTCAAATTTCTTAGAGAGGGGCCACAATTTTGAATGATTTTAAATCACGTTCTTCAATTTCATATTTTATTTACTGACGCTTAGCAATTACATCAGTTGTGCGACATTGCTATTTAAAACATTTTTTGTGCCTAATTTCCTGTAATGTTGTAGGATATGATATGAATATTTTGTTGCAATTTTAGTTGAAACACATGATAAACCTAAGAGGCAGTGTTGGAGCATTCTGACTGGTTATGTGAAAGCATTTCTGATAATGTTGCTAATGGATTTTTTTTTTTGGGACTAGGTATCTGAACTTGGAATCAGTTCGGAATATTGTTCAGGATATAGCCTTAGTATTGCTGCTGCTGATATGAATCCTGAAGTGCATAAGCTTATTTATGATTTGGTTATACACATTCATGAACATGAACCAGACATTGAAAAGGGCATTTTGATTTTTCTTCCAACATACTTTGACTTGGAGCAGCAGTGGTTCCGTTTGTTGCCTCTTGGTTCATCTTTCAAGGTTCATATCCTACATCGAAGCATTGACATCGAACAAGCTCTCATGGCTATGAAAGTCTTGAAAACCCACCGTAGGGTATGCTTCTACCTCCTTACGATTGCATAGTTTCAATTTCATGTTAGGAAACAGGATTCGAACTTGTATTTTGACTAAAATGTTTTCAAGATTACATTGAGGCTAATGTCTTAATTTCTGGTTTGCCCTTGTCTTCCAAGAAATTTGCATTCTTCTGTGATGGCCTCTTATAACTTGTCTATTCAGTGATGATCCCCCTCTTTTTTGGGTTAAGCATATTCAGTAGGGTCTTACATACTAGGCTGCATACTGCAATAGAATGTTACAGATTCTGGAATTAAATATTAACTATTAAATCCCCGCCTTTTGCAAATAATTTTGAGATCTTTACTCTTTGGTCGAGGGTAGGTAATTCTGAATCTTACCAACATTGCGCATTTTCACTTGTATTTTGCTAGGTGATACTGGCAACAAATATTGCTGAATCATCTGTGACCATACCTCAAGTAGCCTATGTGATTGATACATGTCGATCTTTGCAAGTTTTCTGGGACAATACCAGTAAGCAGGACTCAACTGAGATTGTTTGGATTTCTAAATCTCAGGTATTGAGAGCATATTACACATGGGTCCAAATTCTATGATTTCTTTCGCTTAATCATTAAAATTATCTTTTAGGCTGATCAACGTAAAGGGAGGACTGGTCGAACTTGTGATGGCCACATTTATCGATTGGTTACAAGATCATTTTTCAATAAGCTTGAGGAGTTTGAGTCGCCAACTATACTAAAGTTGTCACTGCGGCAACAAGTGCTTCTGACATGTTGTGCCGAATCAAGAGCTATAAATGATCCCAAATGTATGTCTATGATGTTCATACTTGATGCAAACTGTACGCTCAACTTTTATGTCTAGTGATGGGCAAGAATGTTTCAAATCACCCGCTGACTAAAGATACTCCAAGTTGGGTCTGATTGATTTGCCGTGTCTTTTTATAGTTATGCTTTTTAGTCTTTTATGAGTTATGACTATATTTGCATGATCAGCTTATTAAAAAATCCAGATGCATTAGTTGTTTTTGTAATTTAGTCAGGTTCTTAGAACAGTATTTGAACCTGTTCTTGATTACTGTAATTTCTGTGTTGACCTCTTATCCTTTGTCCTGGCTTACCTCTTATCCTTTGTCCCGGCTTACCTTATCAATCATAGGCTTAAAACATTGGGGTCCTATCAGTTTTCTTGTTATCTTGATTTTATTGTATGCATCTGAAATCTACATGTGTATATAAGTATGTGATGAAGGCAGAGTGTTAAAAATCTAGTCTGTGTGATCAATAGTTATTAGCTTCCATTTTTTATGCTGGCCTTAAAGATTAATTTGAACTTTTTTGCGTGACTTGTATGTACCCAGCCCAAAAAAAAGGATTATGCACAATCTAATTGTGAAATTATGATGCTAGTGTTATTGCAGAAGGCTTTGGACCCTCCAAATCCTGAGGTTATTGAAGATGCAATAAACTTGCTTGTTCAAATGGAGGCATTAGTTCAATCTGCAAGAGGCCGGTATCAGCCTACATTTTATGGACGCTTGCTTGCAAGCTTGTCCTTGACATTTGATGCTTCTATACTAGTGCTAAAATTTGGAGATATTGGATTACTGCGTGAAGGCATTCTGCTTGGCATATTGATGGACACACTGCCTCTACCGATTCTTCGTCCATTTGGTCAGAAGCATCTGGTATGATAACATCCTTTATACATTTGGCTGTTCCAAAAATCATGTACTTACGGTAAATCAGTTCTCCACCTCAGTTTACAGAGTATGCAAACCATCACTTTGGTGGAACTTGCGACAGCAATTTGAAAATAGGTCAAAAAGAGGCGATTTTGTTGGGGAACTTTTATGCATATCAATTTTGGCAACATGTATTCAAGGTAAAACAATATCTTTCTTCTCCCTGCTGTAGGAATACTCTTTTCACTGAGTAATGTGCTTTGCTTTAAAGGATTTTGTGATGTTTGATATTTGTTCTTTGCTCTGAAGGACAAGCATCGCCTTGAATACTTGACAGAAGTTTTAGAGGTAAAACAAACGGAAGATACAACATTATTTCTACCTCAGATTGAAGAGGAATGGTGCTGTTTCCATAATCTTGTCCTGTCGTCACTACATCATATCGCAGAGCGGTGTATGGGTTCATACAAATTTTTAGCTACCTATGTGAAACCTCATTTCAAATTAGATTCGTTTTTGAAAGATTCATTTCAAATTAGATTTTCTTTTGCTTTTCTTCTTTTTTCTCCTTCCTGGGTTATTCTTAAGTTTCTCTTCTTTTTTTTTTTTTCCAGATGATGATATCCTAAATTCAGTGCACCTGTTTCGGCCCAAATTTCTGGGTAGATGTGATGGCCTGCCAAGCTATTATGATCCTTGCGAGTTCTTGCACACATGCCTGCTAAGTTGTCAACCCATTGAGAAGATGGGTATTGATGCTGAAGATGATGAGAACACTGAGCCATCTATTGAGACAATAAAATGCTTAGCCGTACCATTTGTGAATTCTGGTCATTTTGGAAAAATTGATATGGCTGAAAAGTTTACCAAAATTATTACAGAGGTAAAATTACATTTCCCCTTCGTTTGGTTATTATTTTCTTGCTAATAATTCTTTGGAATTTTTTCATGTTAAAAATAGATAAGATTCCAAAATTCTGAAAGCACATGGAATGATCAATATAATGACGTTAACAAAAGTGTGCCTATCACCTATGGGGAAACTCCTTTATGTGTATATTTTGCGAATGGATCTTGCAAGAATGGCGATCAGTGTGCTTTTTCTCATTCTCCTCAAGCAAAAAGTCCAGCATGCAAATTCTTTTTCACTCTACAGGTATTTTCACTTCTGGGCTTCAATTTTATATGAAATTATTTTAGGTCATTTACCCTTTCTGTTTACCAAAAACTTGTGCTAAGTGGAACATGTTTCATCGTGAAAATTTTCTTAAAAGTTACATAGGTTTTTGACTATCATTTTATGGAGATAAAATATGCAGTTGCAGTGCTGCAGGGAGATAAAATTTATGCTAATTGAGATGTATGTGTATTGGTCCTTAACCTTTTGAAACAGCACTTAGTTCATTTTGCATTGATATGGTTACTCAGAAGAACAATTAGGAGTCAGCTGTTGCAGAAGAGCCGCAAGTTCAACTGTCTATTTGGCACTGTTGTGTTTTGGGAATAAAGTTTTTCTTAGTGGGGACTAGTTTCTGGTTGCCTCTTAGTTTGATGTCTTCCTTTTTGTTTATATCATTTATTATGCTTATGGAAGTGGATCTGCAGGGCTGTCGAAACGGAGAAACGTGCTTCTTCTCTCATAATCTAGATTCAACGTCATCATCAACAATCACAATGCCCTCTTCACCTGAAGATGATTTTGCAAGTTCTACTTCCGTTCTACAGTTATTCCCAACATCTTCTGATGGGTACATTCTTCTATTGGATGACACTGGATTACAGTTATGCTCTAAAGTTGCTCGCCACTTTGATCCATGCAAAATAATTACGACAACTTGTATGTCAGAAACCACAATCCATGACCCTTCATTGTCTGGTATGAGTATTTTGTGGGGCATTCAAGACCCACACCAGACAATTGTTTCCAGAGCAAAGGAGAACCCCATTCCATGGAGTAAACTGAAATGCATATTATGGCTAGCTAACTTAGAAAGCTATGCTGAAGATTTGAACAGGCAAAAGGTTCTTGTCCAGAATTTTTTCAAGTCTTTGGCCCACAGAATGTTATCTGATGACTTGTATGATGTTCAACTTATCCTGACCATGAACAATATTAGGTTTGCACAACTACAGGTATAGTTTCCAGCGGAACATTCTTTTCACATCACTGTCGGTATTGGGTGTTAGATTTCTTGCGTGCTCACATTTTGTTTGCCACATTGCACTGAACGACATAGTTTCCACATGTGTGTGCCCCTTGGTTATGCATTACGGATGTTGTTTTTGCACATCTTTGTGGGGATGAATCAATCTGAAGGCATGTATTTAATTTTTCAGGTGGAGAAGTTGGGCAGAGAGAGCTTCTTTGTCCTGAGAAAATCCTTCCCATTTGATGAAGCAAGCTTTGGGCATTTTTCTGATATTGTTCCCACTAGGAATCCGATGCTGAAATCAAAGCCAATCTGTTATGTTTTTGATGTTCATCCACCCGCTGAAATTCAGTTTGGCAATTATGCAGCCACCTATAGAAATTTCCTGCATGATATCCAAGGAATCGAGGAAATAACCTCACTTGGTTCTGCATTAGATTTATATTGAATCACCCAAATCCCTCGTGCCCAGTGGTTTTTGAATTGGCAAATTAGTTTTTTGAGGGGAACGTATCTCTTAAGTTATTCCATAAAACACTGGATCCTAATGCAATATGATTTTATAGGATATCTTTTGCAGCTTTTTTAACAAAATCAACTCGTGTTGCGAGCCGAGGATCATTTTGATAATTTGGATCATATAAATAGGAGTGTTGTTCTGCTGGTACAGTGTCTTGTAGCTGAGACTGCAAATGCTGTTGCAACCTATTATCGTTATTTAAGTGTATCCACATTATATCGTAAGTCACAAACAAACAAAACGAGTGGGCCAGAGTGAGACCTCATTGGCTCATTTTTTCAGATTGCCGTGTGTTAGTGTTTGGTTAGCAAGGCTCTACCTCTGCCGAACTCTCTCTCTCTCACTCTCCGTATCTTTTCCCCGTTCTACATTCATCTACGTCCTATTCACTCTTTGCCTCCTATTTTACCTGCAAATTAAAGAATGTAAGCTACTGAAACGACACCAGAACTTAGAGAAGAAACCCATCTTGGGTTTCCGACAATATCTTTCTCATGATGTCTAACAAAACCCTAGATTCCCGCCACTCAATCGACTCATGCACTCTCCATCTCAATACATGGAGACCGTTCCATATCCAATCCCTAGACTCCGATCCTCCGAAACCCCATCGAACAACAGCAACCTCTACCAGTACCACTCTTCTTCACTCCCACTCTCTGACCAAGCGCCCATGCCTCTCCAATCGCACAACCTCCTTCTCCATCGACTTCATTGACATGTCAAAGCTCTCCCTTCTCGACGACGATAAGCCCCCCACCACCTACAAGAGACCCAGCTTCAGGCTCTTAGATCGCAAGCGCCGCCGCCGCCGAGGATCTCGCTCCGTTTCTGGCCGGAGCTCCGTTGGGGCCTCGGCTGCTCCCGGGACGTGTTCGGATTTCCCGGTGGCGATGGGGACGGACTCGAGTGGGGAGCTGTTTGGGAATGGGGATGCGAATTGGGCGTCGGATGTGAGTGAAGCCAAGAATTATAGGGAGAGAGAGGAGAGAGATTATATGGTCGGGTGTGGGCAGTTTGGTAATTTTGATCCTCAAGGGAACGAATCTGGTTACGGGAGTGAACCTGGGTATAGAGGAGATGCGGAGTTTGGGTATGGAGATGAGGTTGATGAAGAGGAGGATGATTCGAGATTATTGTTTTGGGGCAATCATTATGGAGGTTTAATTCTTTTCCCTTCCCTCTTTTGTTTTGGGCTCTAAAAAGTTGATGTTCTGCATATATAGCAGTCTAGATTTTGGATTGGAAGCAGCATCATTTTATTTTATTTTTTTGTGAAATAATACGCTTGAAAGAAAACAAGATCTGCCTTCCTTATCTCTGTTGATTAGAAATCAATTTGGTTTTTGATATAGAAAAGTGATCATTTCAAAAGGATTGAGACAGAAATATCTTTGCGAATAAACTAATGGTACTGTATACCCATCCTAATCTGCCATAGTCCATTCATTTAGAATGCATACTGATGGCGTTATCCCATTTCCAGGAGCAGATACAGGTTCTAATGTGGATGGTGTCAGTGTTGGAGAGAACAGCTTCTCTGATAAAAAAGCCCATCATATTCACAGATGCCGCCGCAAGAAGCATGATTGCAGAATGGTTGAATAAGTTGTAACATCTCAACATTATATTTTTCTCATTCACTTTGACGGGATTCATGGCTCTCATTTTTCAACTTTTTAACCTTGAGATTGTACAACTACTGCTGTTAATGTCTTTTGCTCTTGCGTATTATGGTGGTATTTTTGTTTGCACTCTTGTCTTGATGGACGGACCATACACAATATACACTGTTCTTAATACTGTTTCCACTTCTCTACTCTATTCTCTCAAGAAAATGGATACCTCAAATTGATAAAGTTGATTGGAGCTTCCAAAAAAAACAAAGGTGGCAGGTAAAGTGACTTTCTTTACCAGAAACGACGTAGTTTGGCCAGTCCCTTTTTATTTATACAAGTGTTGCGCTGCATCGTGCGGCTTTGAGGGGAAGACAGATGATGAGAGCAGAAGCATTAAGCGCATACAGAGCGCTGATAAGAGCCACCCACAAATCCTTCTCCGGCGACGATTTGATGCTCAAGGCATCAGCCCGCGAGATTAGGAAGAAGTTCGAGGAGAACCTTCATGTGACCTCCGCCAGCGACATCCAAAGGCTGTTGGAAGAGGCACGTGAAGCCACCCATTTCATATCCACCATGATCGTCCAAGCCAAACTCAATGAACGCGGAGGCTACGGTAATTTGACATTCGCCTATCAACCCCTTCTCTTTTCTGCTTGTTTTTGTGCTTGCGTCTAGCTACCGACGATTTGCACCCGACATGTTTGTTAAGATGCACTCGTTGGGCACTTCGTACTGGCACTTTGTAGGCGTGTCGATTCAGATTGATAGTATTATTAATGTTCCTTAAACCAGTTTAAATAGAATTTTCTGATAATTAGGCTCTAGAATTGTTACCTTTTAGTTGATAATTCATGGGGATAACGATGGTCTCTAATATTTCCTATAAGCATTTATGTGTGATTAGCCAAATTTCTGTCATGCAAACTTAATCGTGAATGCTGATACTGACTGGCGCAGAGGTTAAGCCCGGTAAAGAACATGCTGGAGCAACATTTGAGATACCATCTGAAGAGATTCTTCGAAAATCTCCCTAAATGAGAGGAACTGTGGAGTTATGCAATGAAGAATTGATTCTCGTAACAGCATGTGAGATGGATTATGAACATATTTCAAATTCTATTGCCAGTGCTTTGCACAAGATTTTCTTGTTACCGTTAACTGTAGCAGTGTTGTTGAAAACTATATAGCAGCCTAATTGTTTCTTTTCGCAAAACTACTAGTTTAGTTCTGTTTGATGTGTTAAAAACGTTCAAGAAAGTAATTTGTTCTCTCAAAAACTTTGCTACCGGCAAATATTGAACATTGATACATTTTCTCCCTTTTAAGCATGGAACAACGAAGACAGCATGGTTTTATCAATATAACATGCTCCTGGGATGAAAAAAGTTTGATTTTCAATATTATGAATCAATAGTGGTTCCAGCATGACTGGAACAAAATCTGTTGTGTTGAAGGATGGTTACAACATGACTGGAACTTTGAGAAAGGTTCTCTTTACAAGATGCTACAGCTCCTTTTATCTGGCAATATTTAACTTCTGTCTACATATTTCCTTTATTACTCTTTGGTAAAGTGTCATTATCAAGAAAATGTATGTCTAATAAAGTGTTGTCTCAGTGCGTAAGGCTTTTTGCTTTACGAAAGTTTAGGAAGGGTGATCAATTATTTGAAGTCTTTTCTTTATATTTTATAAAGAAGTTATTTTTATGACTTGAATATATGATCTTTCAATAATAAAAGAGTAACTTTAATGGTTGCGCCAACTCATCCTTTTTTATGTTTTAATACTAAGGGTTAAATCATCGTTGACACTGTCTTGCTCGTTGCCATGTTCCTCTCGATTTTCCTCTTATCTTCTGCTGTATCTTCTGTACTGTACTGTGCAAGCAGTCAATGAAACCCCAAAAGTCCATCAAAATGAGATGGGGTCATAATTTAATGATAACTCTCTAGGGCAATTTTGATTGGTTTTATTTGTACGTGTCCAAAAAGTAAACGTTAGTATAAGCAATAGCATAAACTTACTACATGGGCTGAAGATGACATTGCCTATAACTAACTAAGCCTACCACGAGTTTATTCAAACTTGATCAACATATTGATGACGAGCTTAACCTTGACCCACAAGTTGAACTTAGTGATTTAAATCTACCTATCGCCTTCAAAAAAGGTGCTAGAACCTTCACACAACACCCATTGTATATGTTTATGACATATCAAAACCTATTCGAAAAACACCAAACCTTTTTTAAAAATCTTCTTATCATTCCCATTCCAAAAAAATATGGCCGAGGCATAGGAGATGAGAAATGTCATGAAAAGTGAGATGAATGCACCAAAAAAAAAAAACTTAAAGAGTTGGTGGAACTACCCGAGGATTCAAAAATTGGTTAGATGCATGTGTGTATTCACAGTAAGTATAGATATGATAGGACTGTTGAAAGATACAAGGTCAAGTTAGTTGCCAAAGGTTTAATACCCAAACCTACGAGATAGATTACCTAGAAACAATTGCACCAGGAGTAAAAATGAGTATTGTCATGATTTTATTGTCACTAGCTACCAACTTTGGCTAGAAGCTACAACAATATGTGGTTAAAAACACCTTCTTCCATGGAGAATCGGAAGAACAAATATACATGAAAGTTCCACTTGCCTTTGAATCTCAAATGGAATGGTGTGCAAATTAAAAAAGACCCTTTATGAACTAAAACAATCACCAAGAGCATGGTTTGGAAGATTTATGAGGTATAAGCAAAGCCATAGAGAGCATACCCTATTTATCAAACACTTAAAGACACAAGGAATAACAAAGTTATTGGTGCATGTGGATGACATAATTGTCACTTAAAATGATGAAGAAGAGATGCTACTGTTGAAGAAAAAAATATTATAAGAATTTGATATTAAAAAGCTAGGAAAGTTGAAATGTTTTGTAGAAATTGAGGTTGCACATTTAAGCCAAGGAATATTCATTTCACAACAAAATATATGTTGATTTGTTAAAAGAGACAAGAAGGTTAAGATTCAAGCCAATGGCTACTTCGATTAAGTCCAATCCTAGGTTAAGTGATGCACTATAGGATCAAGCAGTAGACAAAGGAGCCTATCAAAGGTTGATTGGAAAATTAATATACTTAACACATGCATGAATAGACATCGTCTTTTCAGTAAGTGTGGTAAGCCAATTTATGCAAAACCATAAAGAAGTACACCTCAAGGTTGTATACAGAATTTTGCAATATCTAAAAGGTAGTTTGGGAAGAATTTGATTTAAAAGAGGAGAAAATATTACAATACAAGCCTACATAAATGCAAATTAAGTTCCTTAGTGGATAAAGATCAACTTTAGAATATTGTATTTTTATGAGAGGAAATATTGTTTTATAGAATAGTAAAAAAAACATAATGTTGTGTCAAGATCATAATTTAGATCTATGGCATTAGGGGTTTGCAAGTTGTTTCAATTAAAAATAGTTCTTGATAACTTAAAAATTATACGGGAAGGTCTAATGAAATTATACTATGATAAACAACCCTATTCAACATGATCGAACTAAACATGTGGAAGTTAACAGTCATTTTATAAAAGAAAATTTGAATAGTGGCTTGGTATTCATCCCCTTCATCTTATCAAAGGAGCAAATAATTTATGTTTTAACAAAACGATTGCCTTGTACAACCTTTGAAGACTTTATTAGTAAGTTGGGAATGAAACACATTCATTCACCACCTTGAGGGGGAGTAATGGTCTTTATGCACTTTTAATAGGAAATAATTATTAAATAGTTATTTGATTAATTGATTGTGTATTTATGTATATCTTCGCATAATTGTGTATATCCCCTAATTTCTTGAACATATTCTAAGGATCCTTTCGTGTATATATTTCCTTGTAACTTAGTTAAGAAATATTGAATAGAATTATTCAGCTTTTTAGTAGTTTATAATCTTAAAGGTAGTTTGGAATTCAAATTAGGTGTTCAATATCATAGTACCTGCACATTATTAATATTGGAATTTTTGTAATTTTGTAATTTATATTTAACCGAGGCAATCTCAATTATCTTGTACAGAGTCTAAAACTTTATTATTTCCAATTGATTTTTATACATCAGCTAGCTATTTATAGATCCAAACTTTAAAATAAATTGCATACTACTTATATGTATAACACAAAACTACTAAGCTAAACAACTTTTTACTAGCTATAACTAATATAAAAATACATGACATAACTTAACTCCAACTCCTAGCACTTCACTTCTTCTAAGCTTCAGCTCCCAACACCTATCTATCTTTTTCTAACTTCTTCTAGCAACATTTAGTAATTATTCTTTATACATTCTTCATCCCCCTCAAGTTGGAGCTTAGAGCCAATCACATAACCTCAACTTGAATAATACAATATGTAATGGTGTAGTATTAATAAGAATTAGTAAAAAGTTCAACTAATTGATATTTGGAAGACCAATACTAAGGATGAATGAAACTAACCTTAATAGATAATTGTTTAGTCTTTTAATGAAACACTGGATTAGATGTAATATATAATTTTGTTGATTATCACAATAGATTTATAGGAAAGGAAATTGGAATTTTCAAATCTTGTAAATAGGTAAGCCACTAAAACTCATAAAATGTGACTCCTATGCTCATATATTTAACTTCAACAAATGATTTTGAGACTGCAAGTTGTTTCTTAGTTTTTTAAGAAGACTAAAGTGGAACTCAGAAAAAATACAATAGCCTGTAAGCAACCTTCATGTAAATGGACAAGCTGCGCAACGTGTATCATAATAAGCAGTAAGAGTGAATGAGGATGAAACAAGGAAGAAAAATCTATTTGAAAGACAACCTTTAAGGTATTTAATCACATAGATAACTACTTTCTGAAGATGTTTAATAGGGGAATGAACAAATTGACTTAACTGTTGTCCAAGTCTGTAATGTTAGCTTTAATGAATTCCAAATCCTCCAACTAATCTTATATATTTATCTAGTTCTTAAAGTGGAGGAGCATCATCAAAATTGAAAATTTGAATTTTAGGAAGAGAATTTAATTGAGCTTTTGTGTATGTGGGTCCCACATCTGTTAGAAAATCTAGTGCATATTTTCTCTAACTAATTTACATTTTTTAAGTTGATCTAACTAGTTCCAAATCCATAAAATATTTAGTTGGTCCTAAATTTTTATGGTGAATTCTTGATGAACTTCTTTGTAGCAATAATATCATATTTTGATACATATATAAGCAAAACAGAATTTATATAGATAATCAATGCCAAGAAATTATGATCATTTCCTTTGACAAACAAACAATTTTCATAAGCCAAAGGGTTAAATCCATATTAGTGAAATTAATAAGTAAATTCCTAGTTCCATTATATAAATTAAAGCTTGTTTGAAACGATAAAATGATCTTTTCAATTTACAAACTTGACCAAGTGTTGCTTTATTATAACCTTATGGGAGCATCATATAAACTTCTTCGTCTAAATAACCATGTAACAAAGAACTGTTTGTATCTAATTGATGAACATGTCCTAGCTTGGCTATTGTACTGGCTAAGAATGTTCTAACAGTCACCATTTTGGCTACGGATGAAAACTATCATGATAATCTTCTCCTTCAACTTGATTATAGTCTTTTGCCACTAATCTTACCTTATATTTGTCCACAGTGCCATTATATTTATGCTTGAATTTGTACACTCATTTACATTGTATGGATTTCTTTCCAAGAGGCAATTCAATTAACTCCCATGTCTAATTCTCTTCTAAAGCCAGTATTGAAGTGTGTGCGTGTATATATATATATATATGTTCCTTTTTGATAATATGTCGACTATTAAAGAGCTAAATTCACACACACACACACACACACACACACACATTGAGTAATGCAATGTATGGGTAAATCTATGGTGTTTGGGGTGATGATTGATGTTTGCTCACAATAGAAGTTGAAGGTTATATTAATTTTACATTATTTGAGACAAAATCTTGTATGAATTAGGGTTGGTGTTTAGTTGTTTTACTTTTTCCAGTCGAATTTATTTCTAGGTTGGGTATTTAACTTGGAATCTCAAAGTTAATGGGTTTTTATATAACTAATTTTATGTGGTAGAGACTTAGGTGGAATAGTATCATCAAGGTTTTGGTCAGGTTGAGGAATTTCAACAGAATTTAGTTACAGTATAATTATATCTGAAAAGGTCACAGGTAAAAATGAGTAAATTGATCACTTTTTGTAATTGTTTGGTAAGAAAAATTTGTTCATAGAATATAACATCTCTAGAAGCAACTATCTTTTTAGATTCTACATCATACAATTTATATGTCTTCTATCCAACAGAGTAGCCAACAAATATGGCTTCAAAAGCTTTAGGTTCAAAATTGTCCTTATAAGGAATAATAGTTGAAAAAACAACAACTAAAGTTTCTAAGAGAAAGAACAGAAAGGTAGCTTATTAATGAGGTATGTAGTTATAAGAATGACTTCACCGCAGAATTTAATAGATAAATTTTATCATAACTCAAGTAGCCTGCAATGTCTAGGCTTCTCTTCATAACACATATTTTGGGGAGTATATACACAAATTCTTTAATGAATAATACCAAGATTTGACAACAAGTTCTGACAAGAAGTATTAGTGACTTATGTTCTATTTTATATTTTAATGACCTTAACAGACATATGGAATTTATTTTTTATCAATTTAAAGAAGTTGTTGATGGTTTTAAGTAGTTTGTTGTTTACATTTGAGAAGAAAATTTCATATAATTTCATTAAAGTTATTTGCTATAGTCAAAAAATAATGACCTTCATTAATTAAAGCATATGTATAAGGTCCTTATAAATCAACATGAATAAGCTCAAAAATAGAATTGCTTTGAAAAAGTAACCTACTGTACTTGAACAAATGACATATATTATATGGAGAATCAGTTTCAGTAATGTAATCCTTTATTATACTCAAATGTTTACATTTATAAAGGGACAATCAGTCGTTGGTGATAAGGATTGGTGGTATTTATAAAGTTGACATAAAGGTTTGTATACAATTTGAAGGTATATTATTTAATAGCTTTTGGTTGATAAGAACTTAAATCAATAATATATAAACTTCCTACCACTTTTGCTACTACAAGCACTTGTTCAATTATTAGGTCTGGTATTATGCAAAAAAATATTATAGAAATAAAATTTTACAAGCACCAATGGTAAGCTTATTAACAAATAACAGATTAACCTTAAAAAAAGGTATATGTAGGGAATTAGTTAGGGCTAATTGATTACTCAATTGAAGATCATCTATGTGATGAATAAGCTTTGCAGATTGATAGTGGTAGATTGCATAATGTTTTAGTGGGTAGTATAGGATGTGTTTAGTTGTTAAGTTGAATGATCAGTGCATATTTAGGTTAGGATTATATTATTTAGTTAGATATTTATGTTTCGAGTGTCTTATACCTAGATCATGCTATTGAGCTTAAATTTTATGTATTTGACATGTCTTGATATGTTTGTTAGTGTTTGAGATTAGATATTGAAGAACGAATAAGATTTAGAAGAAGCCGGATGAAAGATCCAGGCCCATGATTGTGACAGAAGCAAAATTGACAAGCCAAGGTTGTGACCTACGCGATAGTAGACGCAAATTAGCTTAAAAAATCTATTTTATACTTTTTGGGCCAGGGTAAAACCTAGATTTTACCTTAAATAGAAAAACTACAGAGAGGGCAAAGAACCCTAATTTTTCGTGTCTCCATTTGCCACTTGAGAGAGAACACAAGGAAGAGAGAAGAAGGAGAGAAGGGGACAGGAGCATCTACAGCTATTGTCCAACCACTCCAACTTAGCCATTTTAAGTTCTTTCCTACTTTTTCTTATTTATTTACTTCATCTTGATGTATTACTTGAGTTTGAGAATATTGAACATGTTGTTAATGATGTTCTAAACTCCTTTAGGGATTTGTTCTTGAATCAATTTTAATTTGATTTCTTTTGGTGTTAATACATTAGGTATTGTGGTTATTTTTTTATATTTTCATGCTTTGGTAACAAATCGAGAGAGTGAACCGATAGCAAAATGATTAAATTAGGTAATAAGAGTTAAAAAATCAAATAGATCATGCAAATAATGAAATTAGTAATTTATACGAATAGAGACCTTATGTGAGGAACCGATAGTCTTTTAGAGGGCTTAAGATCTAATTGGATGTGTGGGCTTTTTGTTAATTAAAAGATTGCAAATTTCATAATTCAATTAGAGTGTATGATTTAGGGTTTAATGATTATAACTCGACAGAGAGTAATCCATCCTTCGAAAGTCTAGAACTGATATCGAGTTAACTCAAAAGTAATCATGTTAGCATTTGACGATAGGATAAATCCCCCTTCTCATAATTCTTTATTCTTGTCTTGTTGCGATATCTCAATTGCTAAGTGGTTGTGCTCCATTTTGATTTACTTTTCATAATTTTGGAATTTTATTTTCATTCAACCCTTACTTGATAGTTTAATTTTTGTTTATCTTTATTTTCATTTAAATCACGTTTTTACAACCTTAGACAAAGTTAGGATTCAATTAGGTCACTAATTCCTTATGGGATCGACATCTCAATTATTACGTTTATAATTCGTGCAATTATGGTATTTTGAGGGCTATAAATAGTAAAGCTTACCATTCCAACAAGTTTTTGACACTGCTGTTGGAGAATTAGTTAGGATTAGTTGAACTCTTTTAGTTTAAGAAATTTTCGCATCTCTTGTGTCTATGCAATTGCACGAACACAAGATTCACTTAGAGTTTAAGCAGGATCATCGAAACTCTAACACTTGACAACACCCAATTGGAAGGAGCAATCTGAAGAATACGATGCCAAAAAGAAGAAATTAAAGAAACAATGGCAGAAGAATACAATCAAAGAAACCAGTAGTGAACTTTGATGGATTTAGACTAAGATTTAATGCTACAAACCAATGCATCACTCGACCACTGGTGTAAGTAGCCTTATTCGATATTAAGCCAGCTTTGCTGAACATGTTGCAAACCAATGTATAATTTTATGGGTTAACTAATGAGGATCCTAAAGCTCATTTAGTGATTTTTTTTGGAAATATGTGATACTTTCCGATATTAAGGGATGTTGGAAGACACAGTTACGATGAGGCTCTTTCTCTTCACATTACGGGATCGAGCTAAGTTATGGTATCATTCTTTAAAACCCAAAAATGTCACAACTTGGGAGCAGTTGGTGCGTGCATTTTTGGATAGGTACTTCCCCTTCACAAAGAGGACAAGGTTAATAAAGAAAATTGTGAATTTCGAAGAAAACAACGGGGAGTCACTATACGAAGCATGGGAGTGTCACAAGGACTTGCAAAGGAGATGTCCTCACTATAATCTACCAAAGGAATTTCTTTTGCAAACATTCTATTATGGAGTCAATCCACCCACAAGAGGCACTATAGATGCAGTTTCTGGAGGATTTCATATGCGGAAGACAGTTGAGGAAGTGAAGGAATCGTTGGAAGAGATGGCAAGTAACAACTATTTTTGGTCGTCAGACAAAAGTAGACAAAAATCAACTTTCTTATAACATAACAGATTCATTGCTGTCAATTCAATAACAGCAATGCAAGCTAAGATTGACAATTTGACAAGACAACTTAACAGTATATAAGCCTCTTCATCAGCTCTCATCAAAGCAATTCAATATAGATGTGAATTATGTGCGAAAAATAACCATTTTACCGCTAAATGTTTTTCAATAAAAATAAGAAGATGGAGCAATTCAACTACACGGACACACAATTTGGTCAAGAATGAGGAAACAACACTTATTCTAACAATTACTATCCTGAGTGGCCCAAATTTTTCTTGGTCAAACAATACGGCAGGTTAATTCTGGCCTTAAAAGCCACTGAATTCCAACAGGAAAAACCCATTTCTACGGACTCTAAGTTGGAAAAAATATTTAACAAGCTCATGAACATGGATGAAGCTCATAAGAGACTTACAAATAAATTCGAGCAAGTAACTAGAAAACATGATTCTTCAGTTCAAAAATTAGAGGTTCAAATGAGTCAATTGGCGAATGCATTGTCTACAAGAAGTGTGGGGAATCTCCCAAAGCAATAATGAAGCAAACTTAAGGGAGCAACTCAAAGCAATCACACTTAGAAGTGGGAAGGAATTTAAGCAATCAACAAAGATATAAGCTGCACCCCACCCAGTAGAAAAGAAGAAAGACGTAGACATGAGTGAGTATCCTCCTTACGTTGCCCCCTCCGCCATATCCACCCAAGATCCCATACCCTCAACGATTTCAAAAGAACAAGCTGGATTCACAATTTGCAAAGTTCATGGAGAAATTAAAGACTTTGCAAATTAATCTATTTGTTGTTGAGGCATTTGAACATATGCCCAAATATGCAAAATTCCCGAAGGACATGTTAACAAAGAAGCAGGCTTGGGAAGAGAATCAAACGGTAGCCCTAAACGAAAGCTATAACTCTATTATCACCAGTCACGTGCCTACTAAGCTAAAGGATTTTAGAAGCTTCACAAAACCCTATGTGGTTGGTGAGTTAGAATTCGAAAAATGTTTATGCGACTTAGGCGAAAGTGAAAACCTTATGCTTTTGTTGACCTTTAGAAAATTGGAGCTCTGCGATGTGAAACCAACTTTGATGCTTATTTAGTTGGCAGATCGATCCATAAAGAAACCATTTGGCGTGGTTGAACATGTTATGGTAAAGGCAGAAAAGTTCATTATTCCTGTAGATTTCTTCACATTAGATTTCAAAGAGGATAAGAAATATCCATTAATTCTTGAAAGACCATTCATGAGCGTTGGAAAAGCACTGATAGATGTTTATGAAGGCAAAGTGCTCCTTCAGATTGGTGATGAGCATATGGAGTTCGTTATGAATAAAGACTTGAACAATTCAAAAGAAAATAGCTCTTGTATGAAAGTAGATATAATGGATGATTATATCAAAGCGCAAGAGAAGGGGTGCTTTGCAGAAGTAAGCTATGAGGAACAAGTGACAATGAATGTAGAGTTTGAGGAATATTTAGGTTCATGTTATAGAAGCTGAAGCAAAAGATTGGATGATGATGATTGCAGAAGAATATAAGTAATTCACTGCCTTACAACACAAACTATTTAATTCGACTGAAGATTCATAGGATTTCATTATTCCTTATTTTATTTACAATTTGTTAGTAAAAAGGACATTACTGAACTTAATTAATTTTCTCAATTTTATCAATGTTGTTCTTTTGATTATCTTCCAACATGCAGCTTATTTACAAGCTATGAAGCTAAAATTGAACAATACGGGTGGAAGTAAGCCACTCATAATTGATCCCAGTTGAGTTCCAAAGGATATAAAGTCAAGCTAATGACTATAACTTAGCACGTTTGGTAGTTAGATTGAAATTGTTGCATAGTTAGATTTGTTTTACATTTTAAAAATATGTTTTTAGTGATTTAGAATGGTTTAGATTGCTAACTCTCTTATTCCTTTTAAAGCAATTATAAGATAAGGCAACAATCTTGGTGCCAAGTGCATTTGGTCTCCAACACCATCGTCATCACCACCTCAATCACCATGATAGGTTCTTATGCTCTAACCCTAATCTTTTTATTTCTGTATTTATTTTGTTCTTATGTTTTTGTATTATTTTATTTTGATTTGCACCTTGTATGTTATTTGTCCTTCTCACATTGAGGACAACGTGTTGTCCAAGTATGGGGAGGATTGCGTTATATGCATTATATTTTTTATTTTGAGTGTGAATTTTGCATATTATTTGTTAGTTTTGTTTAGGTTTACATGATGTGATTCGTGTGAATATGTCAATGGTTAGGACTTAACATAATCGATTTAGCTTTGAAAATAGTCTTTTAGGTCTTGAAGATTTATTAGCTTGTGAAATTAGTGTTCTTGGTTGTTTCGGCTAAATATGCATGTTAATTAGGATATGATATTGGTTCAGTGTTGTCAAGTAAGTCAATTTATCCTATTGTTTCTTCATCTTCGTAAAGTACTTAACCAGAAACACATTGCTTTAAGATATTAAACTTATCTCACTTTGAATCTGATATAAAAATGGTCCATTATGTTCCCTATACCTCTATTCCAATTCCTTCCATAAATCTTTAATAGAAGTTGTATATAGAATGCCTTTAACAATATCTTTTGAAATTGAATTCGAAATCCAAGAGATTACCATGCAATCTACTTTGCACTAATACTCAAACTTTGGTGAGATATCCTACGACTTCTCACACCTTCCTTATACATGGTGCTTCAACTTTGCTCCCAATGTTATCTTTATGGCTCTATTCCATAATAAATAGTTGCTTCCATTCAACTGAATAATGATTAGGATCATTCCATGATGATCACATCTTCAAAGTTGCAATGGATTCCCATCATCATTTGCTTCCCTTTTTTTCTCAATTATATTATGCAATCCTCTTAAATCTTTCATAATTGGCAAGAAAGATCAATCTCCGCTTCACTTTTAGAAAAGATAATTAAAAGAATCAAGCAAAAATAAGAAGAATTTTTTTCACTCTGATACCATGAAGAAAGTATTTAAAAGTGCATTAATTCTAATTGACTTTTATACATTAACTAGTTGTTTATAGATCCAACTCTAAAAGAAGTGACATATTATTTATATGTATATCAGAAAACTACTAAGTTTAATAATTTATAATTAACTATAACTGACATAAAAGCACATGATATAACTTAGTTCCAGCTCCCAACACTTTATTCTTCTAACTTTTTCTAGCTGCATCTAGTAGTTGCTGCTATATTTATTGTTTAAATCCAATCCAATCTCTAGCCCAATATATAGCCATCATTACTTTAAAATTGGGCTTGAGCCCTAAAATTATAAACTATAATCCTAAGCACGCCCATTAAATTTCCTTACCTATGATAATAAGCAAAAAAAAAAAGGCAAAATAAGAGAGCCATTATCTATGGTAGGTTAAATCTTAAGAATTTTGTGGAGTTTCTATTTAAAGATGTTACTTAGATGTTGATTGACTTGAAAGTAATGGAAAAGTGAAATTTGTACCCTATCATTGTAGCAATAAAAAATATTTTTTATAGACTTAAAAATAACAATAGGGCATAGAAATGAGAATCAAAGAGCTAATAATATGTGAGAAACTATCTTTATTATCATGTATCAAAATAAAAATATTTACTCAAAATAAATCAATAAATTGATTAATGATATATTTTATGTAAAAAGATTAAAATCTGAATCTTAGAAATTCTTTTATAAAAATGGCTTTAACTATTTTACAGCTGGATTAAAGGAGGATAAATATCATGAGCTTAAACATGTAATGATACCTCCCAATTTGAAAACAAAAAAGATCAAACCAAATAAAAAAGTAGGAAATTTCAGGTAGGCTTGCATTAAATTTAATCGTTGAAAACAGACGAAAGCAGGCATGGAATATAAGGTGGTATAGCAAAATTGGTAGAATCAGGTGATTTATTCCAACCAGAAACTCAATCCACATATTTATTAGATTCATGTGGACATGTGAATTCGGTATCCTTTTTGACAGAAACAGAGAACCATGTGAACTCCATCTTTTCAAAGCAACTATGCTATGCTAACCCTGACTGTTAAGTTTGGTCACCTGACACAGAAAACCATTAAAACTTCTCATGTGCAGCCCATTCTCCAGTCAACATTCCGTCCTCCTAACATTTATACGAGCTTTCCTGACTTGTGCTGCATTGCTGAATCCTGTATTGTTCAACAGTGGTTATTAATAATTCGTTTCGTGTCTAGTGAGAATTTGGATGATAATGCGAAGCGCAGTCAAGATAATAGTTTAGTTCAATTAGCATTTCTCTTCCCTCATGCTTTCACTTTAACGGGGAAAGTTTCGATGGTGGTCTTATCTGATTTCCTATGTGCAGCAAAATTTCCCATATAAAGCCTATATATTCATTACACCAATCTTATCTTCCAAAGATCCCAGATTCATGAGAAACTCACCTGTTCACGTGTTTTTCACCATTCGATAACCTAAATATTCAGCTCGCAACTTCCCCTCTCAAGACCTTTATTGCTCTTCACCAGCCACTTGCTTTTCCACCAAAAAGACCTCTTATTAATTAAACCATTCCCTTTAAAGCATACCTCAAAATTCACAAAGAAAACCAGCTCACTTCCTCTAACTTCCGCAATCTTTGATGTACAAAATCTATCCATAAGTAATCCTTCTGAAACCAAACACAGCGCAGGCTAGTACAAATTACAATGCAAGCTCTCAGCATTTTCTATGTTTTGTTCTTCCTTTCCTGCCTACCAGATGCTACTTACAGTGCCTCCGACAACAGAGAAACTTATGTTCGAGAAGCTTGCAGCGTAACTAGGTATCAGGATCTCTGCGTCCACTCACTCTCGTCATTTTCACAAACCGCTAAAAGAAGCCCCAGCAAGTGGGCTCGGGCCGGGGTCTCGGTCACACTCGGCGTGGTCAAGAACACCAGTCAGTACCTGTACAAGTTGCAGACGCACAAAGTAATGAAAGGCAGAGACAAGCTGGCTCTTTCAGATTGTGTCGAGCTGTTCCAAGACGCCATAGATGACCTTCATAAATCCCTTGGCGTGCTCAGAAACTTGGACCCTTCAAAGTTCGCCAATCAAATTGAGGATGTAAATACGTGGTTAAGCGCTGTACTTACCTACCAAGATACTTGCTTGGATGGCTTCCAGAGTCGAAGGAGCAGACAGCTGAAAATCCTACGAAATCGGGTTCTAAGAGCCACTTATTTCTCGAGCAATGCACTGGCTCTTGTGAACAAGCTGGCTTCCACTGGCTTGAAAAGGGTTTCCGGTCCATAACTGCGACGAGAAGGAGGAGGAAATTTCCTTCATGGAATGAGAATGAAATCACAATAATGAAAGCCAGTACAAGCTTTATTTTATCTGGTGGTGGCTAAGGCTAACATCTCCAGATTTAAACTCTGCAAAATCTATCTCCTCAAGCTTTTCTTTGCCCTGTCTAGCTCCCTAACTTCTCCCGTTTCGTTTGAGTGAATGTAATCCTCTCGTGTTCTATTATGTTAATACAATACACACATCTACATAATAAAAGGCACTTTGACGTCATAACATAAATAATTATGATTCCGACGTGATAATGAATACTAATAATTGGACATTTGGAGTTTTAATTAATATTTTCTGTTGATATTACCAAAAAAGAAACATCTAATTTTATATTTAAAAACTTCAGTACCAAAAATGTGAAATCGAAATTAAATATATATAAATTAAATTAAAAATCAAAATCAAGTACGAATTAATTTGCTAAATGTGTTTGTTTTGGAGCTTTAACTCAAAGTTTTCAAACTGCGTTTTGTCATTTATATATCGTAATTGTACAAAATATATGAATGGTAAAACATAGGGCAAAGTGAGACGTGGCTAAAATTATAGAATGGTAAGAAATGTATGAAATTGTCCTTTTTATTTATGAATTTTAACTAAATGTTATTAATAATTTATAATTAACAATAATAACAATCCAATATAAGTATATGCAAGTCCTGTAGAATACAACTTAACTTTATATAGTAAAAAAGTTGTTTTTCGAATAAAAATATAATTAAATATTACTAATTAAATCATTTTATAAAATAAAAAATTAAACTTAAAATTAAAACTGATACCGAAACCGAAACCGAAACCGAAACCGAAACCGACTTCTCAATTGCCCCGTAATTTTGTTCCTTTTATTTTTCTGATAAATGAAAACAGTTGTAATGCTCAAAGGCCCAACTAAGTGCCTTGTCACTGCCTAGAGAAACAGATTTTGGGCTACAGGCCTACAGTTTCTCAAATCTAGCCCATCACTTTCTCAGTCGCACCTCAAATTTCTTTCACTAAAATCACAAGAAGTTTAATTTCTTCCAAAACTTTACCACATATCATCTTTCACAGCTTTTGTTTTGAATGTCAATCCCTATGCGAATAAGTGAAATATCATAGAACGTAGTACATTATGTAATAAAAAATTGGGACATAGTAAAATACATTTTGATATGGGAGAACTATAACAGGCAAATATGTTGACTACAGAGAAAGAAAGAAAAAAAAGGTAGTTGAATCAAATGAAACTATTTAACTATTTAAGGTAAATGGATTCAATTAACATCCCCATCTGTTTGAAAACAGACCCTAAAAATGATGGATGCATGATTTTCACGGTTTCTTCAGATGATTGCGGCGGTTACCTTGCCTTGCCTGTTTGGACTTGGACATTACATTACACCATCCCTCACAATTTTTTAAATCACGCCATGCATGCTAAAGGAGAGGCTCCCTCAATAAGTGGCAATCTAGCGGCTTGAGCCTGTCGCAATTCGCTATTGCTGTTCAAAATTCTCAATTCCTGAATTGATGGGAATGGAATTCTTCAAATCAGGCAACCTTCGGGTCTTTGTCAAAAAATGAATTCCAAAGCACCTTCAGGTTTGAATTTGGAAAGGTCGCGTTTTTTATTTCAGTCCAAGTGGCGAGACATGCAAGAGCACGACAGGGAACAGACCTTTCCCCATTTTAATTTAAAATTCATGTAAATCTTCAGCTTTGGGATTTTCCAAGCTCGGACGGATGTCGTAAGTAACACGGTCGTGCCATATTAAACCCAAGCTAATTTGGTGCATGCTGCGGAAAACGTGGTATAGGTCAGGTGGCACGTGGAAGTAAAGGATTGGATATTGCTTTCGGACAGGTGCTCGTGCGACGTGGGATACACATACAAATACAATACAAGCCCTGTTTCGGTGGGTCCCAGAAATGTCGGATCTTCCCGAGTCCCTCCTTCCTTGGAACAAATTACACATGGGCGCGGCTTCCACTCTAAGTTGACGGTGGTCGTTAAACGTAAATAACAGCTGGGGATAGGGTCCTTTCCGTACAAACGTTCATCCACTGTCCCTCTCTCTCTATCTCTCTTATTTAATTTTATTTTAATGTGAAACTAAGGTATAAGTTAATTTATATTATTCGTATGAAACAAGCAATTAATTAACAATATGTCACTATTGTATAGTAGTACGCCCTTCAACCCTCGTCTACTTAATTGAGTGAAATGGGACTACTAAAGTTATCTACTACCACCAATAACACGGAAACGTTTTAGTAATAACCGTTTCGTCTCTGCTTTAATTTGATGTTTTGGGAATGGATAGAGGCAATTTTCTTGTCTTCGCTGAAAAAACATAATTTTTACGTTTAGATACGTAAATAATAATAATAATAATTTAGATTTTATCATCAATTAATCCAAGATGCGAACCCTTTAAGTAAATTCTTTAAACATTTCCCCAAAAATAAATAGGAGAACTTGAGTGACTCTCCTTATTGGACCATTCCTTAAAGACCTCTTTTTCTTCTTTCTAATCATGTCAATAGCATGAATTGACCGAATTATATTCAAGCTACACCTAACATCGATTATTCACTCACATCTTTAATACAAAACTCAAATCTAATAAAATTAAAAAAATTTTGGGTAAGGTAAGGAATTGAAGTCAGGACGTTTAGTATAAGGTGAGCATAATAATCAAAATGGGAGTTGCGATCCATGGTTCTGCCCACCATTTAGATTCATGGTACGACATCATTTTCGTAGCACCGAACCATGCTACAATAACAATAAAATAATGATAATGATCCGATGAATGATCTGGACATCGTTTAGACTACTAATGTTCTAATAACGCCCTCTCCAGTAACATCAATAAGCACAATCAATTCTAAATGCTGGGGAGAAAGATGTGCATGTTTTATATGGTACGTGTGATCTAAACTTTGTCATTCGTTTTAATTGATTAGAGTCTGAGATTGATACCTGATAGTGATTAAACTTTTAATAATTTCTCTCAAAAATTGAAATGTTGTTATACAAATTTTCAGTTGGATGTTCTTATACTCGTAGTAATCTTTGTTTTTCACAAACAATGCCGGTTTATGTGTTTGAAGTGAAGGCACGTGTTAGGCTGGGCCAAGGGAAGAGCGTCAAAATCACTCAAAGATATTACCCCAATTTGCCTTTTGAGTATCAATCGCACAACTCCTTGACCTTTCCAAGGCATGTTTTATAACCCTACGTTTGGTTGCTGTCTCTGTGGGTGGGGACAGAAGACAGGGACAAAAAAATTCTGTCCCCGACCTGTTTGCTTGCTGTCCTCACCAATTTTTGTCCCGACTCCGGAGATAGAGACATAAAATTTTTGTTCCTTCCAAAACCAGAAGACAAGAAAACGGAGACGGAGACAGAAACAAAACACACACATAAATTTACAAGAAAACCCCTCCTCATGAATATTTT
>JAOQMS010000004.1:7687945-7703217 GCA_027563885.1 Erythroxylum longipes | reverse complement strand
TTACATAAACAATATACATGCATATATAAAAGAATACCTCATAATATATTATTAATAAGTCAGAATGTCAGTACAAAGTCACATATGACCATTGGCCTAGGGCACACTACTAACATAATGATAGTGCTCTCTCCTTATATATAATTACATCATTTTTCTAAGTAAATGGGTGAGTGGATTTGAAGAAAAATCTAATTAGTTAATGTGTTTGCTAAGCAACAAGTAGAGCTTAGGTAAAAGATTGCACCATTGTCATTAAAAGTGCATCACTTCTTCAAATCCACTTAGCCACTTACTTAGAAACATGAGGTTAAACTTAAGTCTTACAATCAAGCTTTAATTTCACTTTTTCTATATAATTAAATGCCACATTCCAGTCTTCTAACTAAAAAAAGAAAAAAGTTTTTCATGTTAGTTGTGTTTAAGTCCATGCATGGTAGTTCGTTATTTCCTTCTTTATGCAAGCAGATTCCTTCCTTTTTCTTCTTTTATTTTTATTTTTGGTGGTCTTCTCTTTTGCATGTGAGCCATAGGTTGTCTCGTGATTATTTTGAATCATATTTAGCATTCAATACTTTGTAGAAATTGTTGTGATTGATGTCACTTATATGTAATTACATTTAGTGATGGAAGCTTTAAATAATATGAACAATTCCAATGATTGTGTGGAAATAAATAAAAAGGATAAGGTTTGGAATGATACCATAAAGATGTATTTAATCTCATTAATAGTTGAAGAAGAGAAGAAGGTAAATTGAGTGACAACTACCTTCTCCAAATATAGCAGATCTTCAAAAAATTCAATAAGGACTATAATGATATTCAATTGAAGAATTAAGTATAATGGATTAAGGGCTAGATTGAAGAATTTAAAGAACTTACTCAAAGAAATAGGAATCAATTACAACTCCTTTACTAGTGAAATTAATGCTACACATGAATGTTGGGAAGACCTATTTAACGTAAAATATGTCTTTGTTTTATTAATATATCATAATATATAATGTTTGTTCTCATGTTTCTTTTTCATCATTATAGGTGCATAAAATGACTTAAATATTCAAGAAAAGAAAAGGATGTAACGAGTTTTTAGACTTGTGTCATATTTTTGGAGATACTATTGTATCTAGTTTGAAGCACATCTATCAACTAAATCTCCATCAAATAGTACAGAAGAGGAACATAGAATTGATATTGATGAAGATTGCTCATATAATTAAAAAAGAGAACATGTTATAAGTTCTCCATTTAAGATAAAGAAATCTCCTAATAGCAAGAAGGCAAAGAAGACACACTTTAACATTATAGAAGAGGTCTTGATTATAATTGCTGAACAATAAAAAGGAAAAATAATTTACTTCAGAAAAGATTGACTGCAACATCATCCACTGCAGAGAATGGATCTGGAACTTCATCAATTAATTAAGAGTCTAATATAATAATAGAATGTTTGAATTCTTTAGAAGAATTGGATGTTGACGGTGTGCAATAAGGAAAAATCGTGAAGGCTTTACATAATTCTCTACTTTATAAGGATATTTTTTAAAGATGGTAGATGTAAGGAAGCTGGATTGAATTATATCGCTTTAGTTATATTTTCATGTTATTGCATATTGAATTATTATTAATTTGACACTTATATATTAAGAACTATTCCATGCTTTGAACATTTTAAGTTTATGTTTCATATGAATGTTTGATTGAATTTTTATTTAATGTTTTAAAAAACGGATCAAAAGTTAAACCGATTAGATAAGAGGTTTAAGATTTAAAAGGTTCAACTAGTATTAGACCGTCATATAACCGATTATAGATTAAATAAAATTAATCAATTAAAAAAATTAAAGAAAACTATCATTACCTATAAAAAATTTAAAGTTTAATTGAAAAAGAATAGTATTAAATAAAAATTAATCAGTTTATTTTGGTTTATAAAAACTGATTAGTTAAAAAAACTAACAAATTAGTTAATAAACTGATTGATTTTTAACAATAAAGATTATTAAACTAAATCTAATCAAAAGTTAAAAATCGAACTGAAAAATTAGTAAGTTCAAGGTTTTAACTGTAAAACCGATATAATAGTTTCAGTTTTAAAAACATTGATATTTTTAAGTCTATGTTTTCTTTGAATATTTAAACTTTATATTTTGTATGAATATATATATTTGATTAAACCTTTTGCTTGAATTTTTTATTAATTATTTAATGTTAGTATTGTAGATACATAGATTCTTTAATAGACTTCAGATTAGATTTTGATGACAACCTAATGAAGGTAGCCATTATTTCTCTACATATTTTCATTTACGAAAGCAACCATGTAGAACTTTTGCTTTATCAGGTCATGATTGAATATTAGAACTTTTGAATCGGAATATTGTAAGGACTTGTGAAAAATTAAGAAAGAGAAAGATAATCTTCTTGAGCTTATATGAAGAGTTAAAGAGTTTAGGATACTTCAAAGACAAGTCATTTGATTGTGGAGGTACAAGTAAGAATTTTCTTGACGACTATAAGACATAATAAGAAAACTAAAATCAATGTAGAACGCTTTCAATATTTGACCTAGATAATTTCAAAGTACTTTCGCAAATTCTTGTATGTAGTTAATCATCTTGCAAAAGAAGTTATTATTCTATCCTTTACCAATACACCGCCTAAGATTTAACATAATTCAAAATTCTTTCCATATTTTCAAATACATTTATATATTTATTTACTATTTTAATTATGTCCTTATGATATGATTAATAATTATTTTAATAGTATAATTTTTAGTTTTTAGAATTGTATAGGAATAATAGATGGTAAACATATTGATACATATGTTTCGACTAATGAACAAATATCATATAGGGGTAAAATGACTAATCAAACCCAATATATTATGTGTAGTTGCTCATTTGACATGTATCACTAGTTGGGAAGGTACAACAAATGGCTTCTCGAGTTCTTTTAGAAATAGTGGTAAATCCACGAATCAATTTCCTACAACTCTACAAGTTATAATATTATTTTAAATAAACATAGTAATTTCGATTAATTTTTAATAAGTTTTTGTTTATATTATGTTCTAGATTAGGTAAGTTTTATTTGGTTGATTCAGGCTAAACCAATATGCCTTGATTTATTTCACCATATCGAAATAAGAGATATTATTTGCGAGATTATAAAGGAAGATGAAGGCCTCAAGGTCTACAAGAATTGTTTAATCACAAGCATTCTTCATTAAAAATTATTATTGAAAGATGTTTTTGCATTCTTAAAGAAAGATTCCCTATACTTTCATACATGTCGAGTTATGATACGAAGAAACAAAAATTCGTTGTTATTATTTGTCGTATTATACACAGTTATATTAGAATATATAGACAAAGTTATGAATTATTTGACAATTTTATTAAAAATAAAGAACAAATTAGGGAAATTAAAAATAAAATTGTAAGTTCTGAAGTGGAGTATAATATTACTCTAACACAACTTTGAAGTATGTCTTAAAAGCAAGATGAAATTATCAAACAAATATGAAATGATTATATTAGTTCTAATTAATTTACGTTTCTTTTCGTAAATGATAGTATTATTATGATTTGACGAATTATAATATAATAGATATCTTCTATTGATTATAATGACTTAATGTGTAGCATAAGAGTATAATTAAAAAAATAGAAATAAGATGATAAAATAAAACATGTTTTTATTTTTAATTTTCATTACGAATCTCATCCAAACAAATTTGTATTTTTAATTTTATATTAAAAATCTCAACCAAATAAATTTTTTTATTTTTTATTAAAGATAAGAACCAAAAATAGAAAATAAAAATAAAAATACAACTAAAAAATAAAAATAGAACCAAATGGTCGTAAACTTATAGTAAATATCACCGTATTCGTCCCTTCTAAACCTTTTCAAACCGTAGAAAACCCTAGTTGTAAATAACTTTCCAATTTGCTCTTAGTTGCTGGAGCCTATTATTGCCACCATAATGTCACCTGCCGCTGCACCTGGCTACCAATTTCACTATTGCTATTCATTTTCGGCTGTCACTGCCATATGAGACAACTTTTACCCACCAGATGACACGTTAGCTTTGACGACTTCGCCAGCAGCCACTACGAGTTGAGGAGAACCAGAAGTTTATGACTAAAATCCATCTTGTGCGGGACATATGCTTGCCACCTGATTCTGTCTTCAACAACATACCACCAACATCCAGGACTCTCTAGTCGCCTGAAAATAAATCCTCCTCACCTCATCCCCCCACCATTAGAAACACACATTCATGGCAACAAACCACAACCCAACTTGAAGCAAAATTTAATAGAAAATCAACAGCAATATACCTAGATCTGCTGCCTCTTGTGGTAGATTTTATGACACCATATGATTAAGTTAAGAGGGATTAGGGATTTTGGGAGAAATTAAATCCTTGTTCATATATTTAACAAAATAAAAAAATTTATTGATTAATTTTAAGATATAAAATATTATTTAAATACCCGTCAGTTGCACTGTTGGCATGGATATGTTAACAAAGATGTAATGATAAGTTGACAGAGTTGGCAATTTTGGGACACGTTGCTCCATTTTTGAAAGGTTAAATGTTATATTAGTACCATAGAAAACGATAAAGGTAATCTTAAACTTTTTGCTAAATATTAGGGGACAAATTAGACCTTTCTTTGCACTGATATGATGTGGTTTCCTTTTAGTCTCATCCTAATGTAAGTAATTTGTTAAAAAAGGAAAAAGGTTCATAATTAGCATATATAAAAGTTATTTAATACCGTAAGATTATGGTATTCCATACGCAAATAGCCCAATATATAAAATATATATATATAGTTGAATGCTATCTCTTGATTCTGATTAGTAATTGTCTCTCATCCTTAGCTTTATATATATATCACAGGAATAAAAATTATACAAAAGGAAATTTACATTCACTGGACTTTGAAATATGACAAATTTAGGTTAAAATAACTTTATTTTTTAAATTTTATTTATTTATTTTTTAAGAGAACAAATGTGTATTTACATAATCAAAATCAAATGCGATTAATTATTAGTAAATTTCTGATTATGTTAATATTTATGGACATAAAGTATTATACATATAATTTTTAATAAATAATCCATACAAACTAGTGTATTTACTTTATTTTAATGATACTTTACAATTAATAAAGGCATTATATTTTTAATATTTTATTTAATTGAGAAGCATGATTCTTTATTTTAAATTTTCTATTAAAAACTTTATTCATCATCAAATATTTGTGTTTAATGTATGAATTCAAAATTTTTATAATTATCACATAATATAATATTTAACAATGAAAATTTTCTCTATTATATTTATCTTATTAGATTTTTAATTTGATTGCTAATACAATGTGAAATAATTTCATAAGTAAAGAAAAATATATTTATAAGAATATTACTATCATTATTCCACATGTTAAAAATTTTCTTGTAAAATATTAAACTTTTACTAAAAACAATTAAAACATAATACAAAAGTTAAGAATTTAGATATGTATTTTAGTAAGTGGGTTTGACTTCTGACATAATTTAGATGATAATTTACATTGATTTTAGAGTTATATAAAAGAAAATTTCAAGATCTCATTGATGATATGTTTGCTAAAAGCATAAATACATATTTATGAAAAATATTTAAATAAATAAATTTATTTCTATCAATATGCATATGATCTTAGTATATTTAAACTCTTCATTTTATGTTTCATATCTACAATATTTGTTGTCTTAATTGTTACATTTATGCCCTATGAGAAGTATATTGAACTTAAAATACGTCTTTTAGAGTTTATAATTTCATACCTTTAAAATTTTCTTGTATGTTATTGCAATTAATATACTTGCAATGTCTTAAGCGATTATTAAATTTCTTTTCTTATATTTATAAATATTAATTAATATATATGTAAATGTTTAGTGATTATTGAAATTCTTATATCTATAAATGCTATTTGAATTTCTATAGTTAAATAAAGTATACATGTTTTTTAATGTTTCCACGCCAAAGATAAAAATTCTTATTATTGCTATAATTATTTTCTTCGTATTATTTTTATTTTTATTTTATTAATAAAAGTAATTGATATTGATTTTTTAATAATTTTTAAAAGGGTTGCTAAAAAGTTAATAAGATAATTGAACCAAAGTAGTTACAATTTGTGAGGTATGTCTATTATTAAATATGTGAAAATGTGAGAACTTTTAGTTTGAAACTTAATAATATAATCTAATTCAATTCGTATTTAAATAATAATATTTTAAAACTAAATTTCATATTATTTTGTACTTACAATATATTCAATTGTTTTGACTTCGTATTTAAGATATAAGTATTTATCAAAGAACTAATCTATTTTAGTATTCATTATAAAATTTAATATAACTTCTTCATAAAAGATGAATAAAATAAAATAATGATAGGTATACTAAAAATTATATAATTATTATTATACATAATACTTACTTATTATAGTATTTAAATACAATATATAATATTTACGTTAAAAAAATGATAAATTGAAGTTCTTCTCATGTCAAGTTTCCTCATTGCAAAGATTAATTATGTTCATAAGTCATGAGTTGATTCGAATATAAGTGGGGACTTCATCTTTAAATAAAAATCTCAAACCATTATTAACATGTTTCTCCTTTAAAAATTAATTTACATTTAAAAGAAGCAAGCACCATCAAAATGAAAGTCAAAATCAACACAACAAAGCGAAGATTTGTGCGGTCTTTCCAATCCCAGGTTGGCACGCCCCACCTCCTATTGGAAGGAATTGAAATTTATTAATTTGGTTAACCATGACCACTCTAGTCTAGTCTCATCCGGCGACAAGCGTTTACTTTTCCAATCCCTAAAAAGAAATGCCACGTAGTGGAGTGGCATTTCCGGAATTCCACCCAAAAGCAGACCCTTTTGGTCCTTCACACCATCCATAATTTCTATTTCTAAAACCCAAATTTCTCATCTCCATCACCACCCCGAAACCAAAAAGCTTCTCGTCTCCGTTCAAGTTTAAAACAGACAACAAATAGAAGTTCTGTTCTTGATTCCGAGTTCACTATTATGGGGTCGGAGCTCATTTATAGAGGCCACGACGAGGCCCAACCGACCGCCGACGTTTACTCGCCTAAGCCACCAAGGCCATGGATCTCCTTCTCTCGTCCGATTCGCTACATCCTCCGAGAACAGCGCCTTTTATTTGTGCTCGTCGGCATTGCCATTGCCACTGTTTTCTTTACCCTCCTCCCATCGTCTTCTGTTCACCGCCACTCCAGATACGAACCCATCTCCGACAATTCTCTCTCTTACTTCCCTCAACAGACAACAAGCTCCATGCCATACTACGAGCCACAGAGAATCTCGTTCGGATCCATCGGGAAGGTTCCGTTGGGGCTGAAGCGAAAAGGGCTTAGAGTTGTGGTGACCGGAGGAGCCGGGTTCGTGGGGTCACACCTGGTGGACCGTCTGCTCGCGAGAGGGGACAGTGTGATCGTGGTGGATAATTTCTTCACGGGCAGAAAAGAAAACGTGATGCATCATTTCAGTAATCCGAGGTTTGAGCTCATCAGACACGATGTTGTTGAGCCACTTTTGCTTGAGGTGGACCAGATCTATCATCTCGCGTGCCCTGCGTCGCCCGTTCATTACAAACATAACCCAATCAAGACCATAAAAACTAACGTTGTCGGGACATTGAACATGCTTGGTTTGGCTAAAAGAGTTGGTGCTAGGTTTTTGCTCACTAGCACCAGCGAGGTTTACGGCGATCCACTTCAACACCCTCAGGTCGAGACTTATTGGGGAAACGTTAATCCCATCGGTGAGTGACCTTTCCCTTTTTTCTTTTTTTTTTTGCTTTTTCAGGTGTAATTTAATTTGTTCCATTTTTAGTGAGTAATAGTACTTCGAATGCAAATTCGGATTACAAGGATCTTGTGACATGCGTTTCGGTGTACACGGTGAAGCGCATTTTAGCAGCATATGAGGCACGCGGCTAGCGTGCGTTATGCGTTATGCGTTATGCGTGTTGCGTAGTGTAATAGAAGTCCATGTCCGGCTTTTGTCTTGACCAAAATGTTGTTATGGGGGGCTGTCTTAGGAGTGGTAGGAATTGGGACTTTCGAGTCTTGACCGCGGAATGTGGATCCAATTTCAACAACTTGCAATTGGCGGTCAAGTAACTTTTTTCTTTTCTTATCAATAGGAAAAATAGGTAGGCAAGTTCGGTAATTTGCGTAGATTTAAGCTTTTTCGTAATAACTTTTGTACTTCTTTTAGAGTGTGGATCTGTAGGTTTCTGACAAAGGCAGTGTTTGGTCCGGTGCTTGAAAATGTGACAGGTGTCCGAAGTTGTTACGACGAAGGAAAGCGAACAGCGGAGACGTTGACCATGGACTACCACAGGGGAGCAGGTGTTGAGGTCAGTTTTACTTTTTTAGAATTATATTTTTTTTTTTTTGTAAATAAAATTAAAATGCTTGTCTGGTTTTTGCTTTTCAGGTTAGAATTGCCAGAATATTCAATACCTATGGGCCCCGCATGTGCATTGATGATGGTCGTGTCGTTAGTAATTTTGTTGCTCAGGTAAATGTTATTTCTTAGGCGGGCGATTATTATTTATTAATAACGGTACAAGATAATTAATTCAAAGATTGGGTTGTGATGCAGGCATTAAGGAAAGAACCATTGACAGTCTATGGTGATGGGAAACAGACAAGGAGTTTCCAGTATGTTTCTGACTTGGTAAGTTCTTTCTGGAGCTCTTTTGCTATGTGACCAAATATCATGTCCACTCCTCTTCCTTCCTTTTAATAATCCTTTTATCTGGGTGAGTGGTCCTTGGATTGTTTATGAATATGCGTTGGTACGAGTGGTTAAATATTTTATACTGCAAGTGCATACTACAATGATTGGGGGACCTTAGGAGGTGGGGTTGCTTCTGGCAGTGAGGTTAAACTCGATGTCTGTACATTCACATGTTTCTGTCCCGTCGAGGCTTGCAGCCATTGATTTCTGGCCTTGACATGCTGCCAAGTGCAGCTAAGTATCTCCTACCCTCCAGTTCTTTCTGAGCAGTTATCATGTCATAGTGAGCCAATCGTAGGCCCAAGTCGGCCAGCTTTCTAATCTTTCATGTCCTTGCAAAGTAATGCTGCTGATTTCTTGACTTCCTAAACTTCATTTGTAAAGTTAGGCAGAAGCTATTTTTAAATTAAAAAAAAGTTAGGTAGAAGCTTTTCTTTAACGGGAGGACCTACATTCGTTATTATTTGGACGTGAGGTAAACCTTCAAGAGCATACATTAGTTTACAGATCAAAAGATGATGAAACCCTTAGACGCGTTGTAAACAATGAGTTCAGGCCCCTACATTGGACAACCTTACCACACAAGTGCATGGATGCAATTTTTTGTCATGAAGCGTGCTTTATTATTCCTCTTAACATGTCTCTTACTTGGTTAATTGGTAAATAGCAATTCATACGGAAACTGTTGTTTCTGTTTCTTTGTTTAGGTTTATTTACATGTATTTTCTACAAATCAGGTTGAGGGTCTGATGCGGCTTATGGAAGGGGAACACGTGGGGCCATTCAATCTTGGGAATCCGGGCGAATTCACTATGCTTGAGCTTGCGCAGGTATGTCTGCCCTGATGCTAGCTATGTTACGTTGTTTTTCAAACTCAAGGTTCTCCTCTTGTTCATACTTTTAGCTTTTATTTCTAAGTATAGAAAGATTCTATTATCTTGAATGAATTTTACGACTTCCATTACAAAAAATATGGCATAATTGGAATTTTTTGATGGGCAGTCTTTTTTGGGAGATGCCTTTCTTTTAAACTCCTCAATTTTGCACCTTAATGACCTTCTCCTTCATCGTGCTTTCTGAAAGGAAAATCTATCACATTATTTCTCCAGAGACTACTTGTATTGGAGTGATCATTTTTTCCTTTTATCAATATATGTTGTGCAGGTGGTTCAGGAAACAATTGACCCGAATGCAAAGATCGATTTCAAACAGAACACACCTGATGACCCTCACAAGAGGAAACCTGATATTGCAAAGGCCAAAGAGCTACTTGGTTGGGAACCCAAGGTTTCCCTGAGGAAGGGTCTTCCTCTTATGGTCTCTGACTTCCAGCAAAGAATCTTCGGGGACCACAAGGAAGGTAGCACCACCACAGAAGCCACTGTTTCAAAGTCTTAAGATGGCATATATGCTCACTGCAAGTTAATAGTTCAGTGGAAGACCAACTTTTCCTCTACCCTTACCCAGCCAATTACAACCGTGGCAAATAGCAGTAGCTTGCAGATGTTCTTTGAGGAATAGATTTGGCCGTTCCTTTTGCATTTGTTCTTAGTTTTCATTGTAATTTCCATATCCCTATTCCTTAAATGATGCGACGGTAGACAGCAAGCCTTGCGAATTCAACCCATTTTATACTCTAGTTCTTTGCAGAATTGGATGTGTAAGAGAATATGGACCACATACGATATACACGATATGTGTCGTATATTTAGTCTTGGTAATAACTAACAAGGAATCAAAGGTAGGTAATTGCAATGATTTTTTTTTAAACGGAGGAACCCGCAACTGCTATCTTTTAGATACGTACTAAGTAACCTTTGGATTGACACAATATCCTATAAATTACGCCAACCGGGTACTCTGCACTAGACAAGCTCTGTACGACAGGCTCGATCGAGAGATCATAAGCAGGAGAATTAGAACACAAGACCTTTTGACCTCATCCTCTTTACTCTACCAACTCGACCACCCTCAGGGGCATAATTGCAATGATGAATCTTATTACTATGAGAGATGTTCGGTAATTATATTAATACAACTATTCAATCTGTCCAGGACTAATTTACAATTTGAGAGCATTTTACAATAATAAGATTCAACATATCAATGTTATAACTTCTCCATAAAGGCAAAAAAGTTTTTAAAAAAAGGGGAAAAATGGCGTTAACATTTATACGTGAATATAAGTTGACTTTATCGTTTTATTATGTTCAAATTATTCTATGTTATTTTACAAACGTTTAAATTAAATCCTACGCATATGGAAAATCTAATGAATGCTTGATTCCATTATTTATCTGACCATTCTAGGAAGAGCTAAGAAACAAAAAGCGAAAGACTTAGATTAAGTTTGTTGTATAAAAAATGAAACATGACAGGTACTTATGTTTGAAAATGACATGAAAAGAAATTGACATAGGTCCTTTTATAGTCTTTTTAATGAAGGCATAGAGGACAAATCTCTTTAGGTGATCTTACCACGTTTGAGAGGTATCATAACTTTACTTGTTGCTGACAGATTACGAGAAAAGAAATTAAAAGAACTTTGAGAGAGATAAAGAGTGGAAGGGCAGTAGAGCCTGATGAGATTCCTATAGAGGTGTGGAATAATCTAGGCAAAGGAGGTCTTACTTGGCTAGCCAAGCTTTTTAATGTGACACTTAAGTCTACCAAAATGTCGAATGAGTGGAGACTTAATATGCTAATTCCTCTATATCAGAACAAATGGGACATCTAAAGTTGTATCAACGATAAAGGCGTCAAACTACTTATTAACACCATGAAGTTATGAGAGAACGTGATTAAGAAGAGAGTGAGGAAGGATGCTCCTATCTTGGAGAACCAGTTTGGCTTCATGCCAGGAAGGTCCATGACATAAGTTTTACATCTCCTTAAAAGATTAATGGAATATTACAAGGAAAGACAACGTAACCTACACATGATTTTTATTGATTTATAGAAGGCATATGATCGAGTACCTAGGGAAATCATGTGGAGGTATTTAAAAGTTAAGAGAGTTCCTATGACCTATATACTAGTGATTAGAAATATGTATGAAAATGTAAAGACTAGAGTAAGGATAATAAGAGGAGATACAAAACATTTTTTTATCGATATTGGGTTACACTAAGGCTCCTCATTGAGCTCCTTTTGGTTTGTGGTAGTAATGGATGAGCTTACCAAGAATATCCAAGGAGATGTGTCTTTGTGTACGTTGTTTACTGATGACATTGTTTAAGTAGATGGGACAAAAAGAGGTGTCAATGTCAAGCTAGAACTTTGAAGGTATACGTTAGAGTTTAAGGGCTTTAAATTGAGTAGGACTAAGATTGAAGACTTAGAATGTAACTTTTTAGGCCAAAGGATATCTTTCAATGTGAAGGTAAAGATTGGTTCAGAAGTTATACCACAAAAGAGTGTTTAAAGTATGTAGGATCTATCATTCAAAGCAGTTGAGAGATTAATGAAAACATAGTTCACTGTATCAAATCAGGGTAGCTTAAATGGAGAAATACATAAGGAGTTTTATGTGACAAGAAGGTACCACCCAATCTCAAAGGTAAATTTTATCATTTAGTGATTAGGCCGATTATGCTTTATAGGATAAAGTATTAGCCCATCAAATAGGTGTATAGTCATAAATTAATGGTGGCGAAGATGAAAATGCTCTGTTGGATGTGCAACCTCATTAGAAGAGACAAGGTCAGGAATGTAATTGTAAGAGACAAATTAAAGGTGGCTGATATTAATGAAAAATTAAGAGAGACAAGACACAGGTAATTTGAAAATGTTAAGAGAAGACACGACATCTTGATGCTCCAGTGAGAACATGTGAAAAGATTGTAATTAAAGACTGTAAGAAAAAAAAGAAAGGCCTAAGAAGAAATGAGAGGAGGTGATCAAGATCAATATGGTTATACCGGAACTGATCGAGGACATGAATCGGATAAAGGATTTCACTTAGAGAGGTCTTTCTAGTTCTTATAGGCCTTTTAGACATTTTCTTTCGAGTCTTATGTCATGTATTTAGCTTAAATATTTAATATGTAATATTTCTCTCTTAATTATTTAACCTAAACATTTCCTAACTTAGCCTACATATTTTCTTGTAATAGTTTATTTGATTTATTTATTTACTTGTCTTCTTTTTCGTTTGTGTATTTATTTACTTAATTTATCTTTTATTTTTATTCTTTACCATATTCTATATTTATTGTATTATTTGTAACACCCCCACTGCTATAAGGTACATACCGGAACACCTATATGACATTCCAGTACATACCCTATAACAACGGCGTATTACCGCCTCACTTTCACTTTGTCACATAGTAATTTCTCCTACTGAATCATGGCATCTACTATCATACAAGAAAGTCACCAAATTTTTTGTTTTTGGAAACGAATTTCCTCTTTTCATTTCATAAATATCGAATGTACATACATTGTAGCTTTCCAAAAAAAAATATGTACATGTACATCATCATATCCTAATACAAAATATACTACATGAAAGAGGAAATAAAAAAGATCTAACTAAATCCTTCAGTCCAGCTGACCGAACTTTGAGCTATATCTTCTTCACAAAAGGACAAGAATTAAGCTTCTTGTACAGCCTCTCAGTAGCTAAAATCCTCTCTGTATCCTGAAATGTCAACGGGCAATTTTGGATGAGTTTTGCAAACTCAGATGAGGTAACCATCATCGATGGACGATGGTTCACTCAATTCATGCAGCATATCATTCCACATATCACATTTTCATTTAAGAGTAAGACAATTGCATGTCAATCAATCAAGCATGCTCAATACAAATTGTATGGACTGCAGATGTGACTCTTTTCCAATTATTACGTTGTTGTGACCGATTACGTAAACTTTCCCATATCCATTTGGTTACCGAGCTCATTGATAACTGTCCCTTATTCGATAGGGATACAGGGCTCATTTTACATAGTGAGCCTTAGGCTCTTAATGTCTGAGCTCGAGGCTCTTTTCACACTTTGAGCTTTAAGCTCTGATCGGTGGCTACTCTGGTCACAACTGCCATTATCTGATTGTGCATTCATGTATGGAATGCATCTATCACAATCAATCATATTATGAAACACATAGTTCTGCGCATTCACATACAAGTAGCACTTCCAATACAGTCCCGAATATAGAACTCCTCGGACAGTCAATTGTCCGGAATCAACACAATCAATTTCACATTCATTCAATCACTTCAAAACAGAAATTAAGCAAACAAGTAATTAAGTGAGACCATTTAGGTTACTCACAAGTTGCTCCTGAAGCTAATGCTTGGAAGTTCCGGTAACGTCTGGATGTTGATGTTCCAATTGCTCCTCTATATCAAACACCATACACATATATCACAATTTGTACAGTCATAAGTGTTTAATAATGCACATGTATGAAATGAATTATATACAATGCATGTTCATGACAATCCCGAGTATCTTCCCATTAATTTCATCACAAAATCATTCCCATATCAAAACTCATCTAATTATAATTTCTACTTAGGTTTATGTCTCACTAACAACATTAAATTGACAATTCATTTCTTATTGAATCACTTCAGATTTTTCCAAAACACACTTTCGGGTCTACTGTTCACATTCAATCAGAAGGTGCAAATGATGTAATTTGGTCATACTCTCTTCTAGAAAGGTGTTCCTCTATATATGTCTTATGTTTCTATTGACACCAAAATGACTCAATTTGGTTCAGTAATTTGGAAGATATGCCTTAAACATTTTCGGTTAATTCAAATTCAAAAATAGTGTACTATGCATAACTTTCATCCAACAATTAACCATCTTAGAAATTGAATCACAATTCGACTTCTTCATATGATTTGTATCCCTATGTCTCTAGTTTATGACAAATTAAAAATCATCTCATTTGGACATCTATAAAAGAAGTTATGGTCAAAAGAAACAGGACTGTCTAGTTAGCAAATTTCTCTCAGGTGTTTAGATCAATTGGAAGTCATGGCTACTATTGAAGAGAACAGTAACTTGATGGGACAATTAAACATGAGTCTTGCAATTAACTCACTGCCGTGAGAGAGGAAAGTCATGGGGGTGCAGGAGTCACGGGCGTGAGAGGAACATGAGTGTGCAAGAGTCACGGGTGTGAGGACAAAATTTGGGCGAGAGTACAAGTCAGACCTGTCCCACGTTTATCACTCAATCTCCCTCAAATAAATTCAGATGGCTATGATTTTTTGTGGAGAGGTATAACAATGTATTAGGAGTCCAATGGTTCAAGTCTCATCTCATTTGGAGGTCGTAAGAAAAAGATATTGCCAAAAAACCATCAGATGTTCATCACCCCTGAAAACTTCAAAGTCGTTATCATGCAAATTCTTCTTCTTCTTTACCAACATCTCTACTTCA
>JAOQMS010000004.1:7664258-7680493 GCA_027563885.1 Erythroxylum longipes | reverse complement strand
AAAATTCTCCAAAAATTCTAAATTACTAAATACACTCTCCAAATCAATTTTCAATACAAATAAACCACAATTCTCAATAAAATCACATTCCATATATTAATTATACCCAGAATGTCAATGAATGCATGTATAATCATTTTAATATGCAAAATTTCAATATTTACATTTGTGTGTATACTATATGGTGCATGAGCATGAAATGAAATTTCTAACTTCTCAATAATCCTTCATATTTACTATTCTGGGCTCAACATGGGTAACGGGATGTTACATTATTTATGCTATTACTTATTTTATATTTTTATTTATACATTTTTATTTATTTTTATTTTATGATTACTATTATCTTTTATGTTTATGTTTATGTTTATGTTTAATTAGTATTTTTAACATGTATATTATTTTTTAATTTTTTTAAAGTGGATCTATCAGAAGCAACATCTCTACTAGTTAGGGATAAGGTTGCGTACCACTGAACTTTTCTAAATCTTTCATGTTAGCATAATTTTCACTGGATTATTGTTGTTGTTGTTGCTTTTTGGATTTCACTCCTATGTAGAGAATATTTTATAAAATTAAAATTTGAAATTAAAAAAGAAAAAGGAAAAACCTTAAAAATATTAGTGATTGTCATTGCACACAAGGTGAAAAAGAGGGAGAGGCGACTGATTTTCTTTGTGGGATATAGATACATAATTCTTTCTTCAAATTTTAGCCTGTGTGCCTTTTAATTAGAGAGATGGTTGGGTGGCTATTTCTAGTTAAATTTGGCTTAAATTTTTATGGAGATACCTGACATATTGGTCTTAATTCTAGATGGTGTGATTGGCTATTGAAGTTTTGTAGCTTATCTATAATTTTTGTGAATAATAGCTCACTCACATATAGCAACTCCATCTGCGCAGTCTTGACTAATTGGATGACCAAGTGATGATTTGTTTTTTGATTTGGCTAAAATTTTTCATGGGAGTTCCACACTCATTATTCTTTATTTACTAAGGTGAACTTGACATTTAGTAGTCTTTAGCAATTCAAATTATGTTGTATTTGTTGCCCAAATAAACTAACTTTTAGTTGTATTTGCTCCTCTATTTTATGTATTATGCATTAGTGATATATTAGGGTGAACTATGATTTGTTATTATACTGCGGTTGAGTACTGAAACTAGTTGGAATATTATAATCATTTCGGTGATAATGAAATTCGCTTTGGGCTGTGGTTTTTCACTCACTCACATTAAGTGGGTGGTTTCCTGTAAAATTATTTTCTAATAGTTACTGTTTTATTACTAGAAAGTTTCAATTTGGAGCTTCTTTTTTATCAAAGTGGTATTAGAGTTGGGTTCAATTGGTGAATTGCCATTATGTATAATGGAAGTTAACACAAGTAGAATGATTAATTTGAATAAAGCTAACTATACACTTTGGAAGGATAATATGGAGGACTTACTCTATGTGAAAGATTATTATTAACATATGTTTACAACAACAAAAATATGAAAATAAATCAAGAAAAGAATGAGTTTTACTACATTAACAAGTTTATGGCTACATTAGACAATGAGCAGATGATAACGTATTGAACCATATTAGTGGGGAGACACATGCTTAAGCACTTTAGAACAAATTGGAGCAATTATATACAAGAAAGATATGGAGTTACAAACTATTCCTGATAAAGCAAATGATGGCCTTGAGATATAAGGTCGACGATTCAATGAAAGACCACTTGAACACCTTCTAGGGGATTCTCAATCAACTCTCTTCCATGAGAATCAAATTTGATGAAGAAGTTCAAGATATGTGTTTTTTTGGCCTTTTACTTGACTCTTGTGAGACTTTTAGAATGCCCTTAACTAATGTTGCACCTGATGGAATAATGTTTGTGGGTCTTACTAAGAGTGGTGTTTTGAATGAAGAAATGAGAAGGAAATCACAAGGTTCTTCTTCATACTCAAAGGCTCCAATTACAGAATCTAAAGAGAGAAGCAAAATTCGAGGTCCCAAAAATAAAGATCATAATAAGAGCAAATCAAAGAAAAAGTAAAAAGATCTTAAGTGCCACTATTGTGGGAAGAAAGGAAGCATCAAGAGATATTATTATAAGTGGAAGAAAGAAAACAAGGAGAATAAAGAGAAAGAGAAGAAAACGAACCCAAGTGCCAATGATGACTAGGTTAATGTCACTCCTAATGATCTTACATTAGTTCAAGAGCTTGATATTTTCAATTTGCATATGATGAGACTAGTTGGGTGGTAAACAATAGTATTTCAATTAATGTTACAACTAGAAGAGATGCATTCACATTCTACATACATGGTTACTTTGGCGATGTCAAAATAGGAAATAGAGTAATGACTAGAAATGCAAGCATTGGAGATGTGTGTTTGGTGACCTGTAATAAGTCTAAGTTAACTCTTAAGCATGTCAAGCATGTTCTGAATATTAAGCTCGATCTTCTTTTTATTGATAAGCTCTACGATGATGGATTTAATGACAAATTTTCGTGTGAATATTGGAAGCTTTCTAAAGGACCATGATTATGACTAGAGGTAAAAAGTATTCTACTTTATATTTGACTCAAGCCAAAATAGTTAAAGATGTTGTCAATGTTACTGAATTAGGTAATTAAACTAAGTTATGGCATTAGCAACTATGTCATAAAAGTGAGAAGGGACTGCAATTTTGGCTAAGAGGAATTTTCTATCTAGGATAAAAGCAATGCACTTGAAAAAGTGTGATCACTGTTTAGCAGGAAAGCAAAACCGAGTGTCCTTTAAGAGCCACCCATCAAGTAGAAGACTTGAGGTACTAGAATTAGTGCATTTTGATGTTTGTGGTCTTAAGAAACCTATGCTCTTAGAGGTTATTATTACTTTGTGACTTTTACACATGACTATTCGAGGAAATTTCGGGTTTACACCTTAAGATTGAAAAATTAAGTCCTATATGTTTTTAAGCAGTTTTAGGCCTTAGTTGAGTGAGAAACTAGAAAGAAATTGAAATGGATATGGACTAATAATATTGGTGAGTACTTAGTACCATTTAATGCGTATTGCAAAGAATAGGGAATCATACATCAAAAGACACCCCAAAGAAACTACAATTGAATGTTTTAGCCAAAAGGATGAATAGAACATTGGTTGAAAGGGTTAGATGTATGCTTTCACAGGCTAGGTTGCCAAAGTTTTTTTAGGTTGAAGCCTTAAGCACTGTAGCTCATATCATTAATCTCTCACCATGTATTCCTTCACAGCTGGAGGTTCTAAATAAAATTGGGTATTGAAATAATGTTTCATATGACCATTTACATGTTTTTAGTTGCATAGCTTTTGCTTATGTTCCTAAAGATGAAAGGACAAAGCTTAACATGAAGACTAAAGAATTCATTTTTCTTGGTTATGGTAAGGAAGAGAATGGCTACATATTTTATGATCCAAATAGAACAAAGATAGTTAGCAGCAAAGACATTATATTCATGGAGGATTAGACTATGATAGACTTTAATAGAGAAGAGAAATCAGTACCTTATAGCAATTGTATGCTAAGTGATTTTGATATAGTTCCTTATACACCAAGAGAGGAACAAGATGCAAATGGTACCCATAAAAATCAATAAGATGTAGTTGATGTTGATATTCCTAAAGAGAAAGCAGAACCCGAGAATGTTGAAGTGGAACAGTCAATAGAGGATATTCTTATAAACGCATTGAGAAGGTCCACTAGAACTCGTTTACCCTCTACTAGACACTCTGTAAATGATTATTCCTTACTAACTGATCTAGGATAACTAGAGTGTAATGAGGAAGCTGTCAAAGATAAATATAAGACCAAGGCGATGCTAGATGAATTGTAGTCTTTGCATGATAACCATACCTTTGAGTTGGTTAAATTGCCTAAAGGTAGGAAAACATTGAAAAATAAATGGGTCTTTAAAATTAAACGTGAGGAACATAACTCAAGGCCAAGTTACAAGGCAAGATTTATTGTTAGAGGGTTTGGACAAAAGAAAGGTATTGATTTTGAGAAAAATTTTGTCTTGTAGTTAAAATGAGCTTTATTTGTGCACTCCTTGGTTTAACTAGTCTTGACTTAGAAATTAAGCAAATGGATATGAAGACAACCTTTCTTCCTAGTGATCTGGATGAAGAAATATACATGAAGTAGCTAAAGGGGTTTAAATTGAAAGGGAAAAAAGGAGACCATGTTTGTAAACAAAAGCAAAGTCTTTATAGGTTGAAGTAGGCCCTAAGATAGTGGTATAGAAAATTTGAATCAGTCTTAACGAACCATGGTTATATGAAGACTACTTTAGACATTTGTGTTTTTGTGCGAAGCTTTTTTATGATGATTTTATTATCCTCTTGCTCTATATAAATGATATTCTTATTTTTGGAAAGAATGTTTGTAGGATAAATGACTTCAAGAAATAGTTGGATAAGTCTTTTTCCATAAAGGACTTGGGTGTTGTAAAGCAAACGATGGTAACTTTATCACTTAGGATAGACGAGAAAGGAAGTTATACTTATCATAATAAAAGTGCATTCAAAAGTTACTTCAAATATTTTGCATGGATAAGGCTAAGAAGGTAAGTAGTCCTCTTTCTCCCCTCTTCAAATTAAGTAACAATCAATACCCCACTACCAATGTAGAGAAGGAGGAAATGGGGAAAATTCCTTTGTGCTTCAATGGTAGGTAGTTTGATCTATGTGATATTATGTACTAGATTTGACATTGCTTGTGCAGTTGGTATAGTAAGTCGCTACCTTTCTTAATTCCTGCAAAGAATAGTGTGGTACATTTGACTTAAAACTCTCTTTTGGTGGTCAAAAACATGTTTTAATAGGCATTACAGATGTTAACATGATTGGTGAAGTTGATTCTTACAAGTCCACTTCTAGGTATTTGATTAATTTTGTAGAGAGATTTGTGCCATAATAAACTAGACTATATAAGTTTATTACTCTCTCAAAAACTGAGGTGGAATTTATTACAACTACTGAAGCTTGTAAGAAGTTACTTTGGATCAAAAGATTTGTTCAAGAACTTTGTATTCATTAAGAAAATCTATTGTGTGATAATAAAAGTGCAATTCATCTCAGTAAAAGTTCTTCTTTCCACTTATGGTCTAAGCATATTGATCCATGTTACCATTAGTTACGTGAAGCGTTAGATGCTAAGTTGTTGTTCCTTGAGAAAGTTCAAACTGAAGATAATGGTGCTGACATATTCTTACCAAGGAAAAAACTTGAGAACTACAAATTGATTGTCGGAATGGTGAACCCCTCCAAATAGTCATGAGGGAGAGTTTGTTGCACGTTTTGGGTTTCAGTCCTATGTGGAGAACGACTCAAATTTTATAAAATCTATTTTTGAAATTGAAAAAAAAAAAGGAAAACCCTAAAGTGATTGTCGTTGCATACTAGGTGAAAAAGAGGGAGAGGTGGTTGCTTTTCTTTATAGGATATAATACAAAATTCTTTCTTAAAATTTCAACCCATGTGCCTTTTGATTAGAGAGACGATTAGGTGGCTATATGACATATCAATCTTGATTCTGTATGGTGTGATTGGCCACTGGAGTTATGTAACTTATCCAAAAATTTTATGAAGCATAGCTCACTCATATATAACACTCCATCTTATACAGTCTTGATCAAGAGTATGATGAAATGGTGATTTGTTCTCTGATTTGGTTGAAATCTTATATGGGAGTTTTAAAATCATCGTCCTTTATTCGTTACAGTGGAATTGGCATTTGGTGGTCTTTAGCACACGTAGATTTGGTTGTATTTGTTGCCCAGATAAGCTGAAATTATTAGTTGTATTTGCTCCTCTATTTTAAGTATCATGCGCTGGTGATCTATCAGGGTAAAGTATGATTTGTTATTATAATATGTTTAAGTATTAAAACTAGTTTGACTATTATAATCATTTTGGTGTTAGTGAAATTCGCTTTCAGCAACGATTTTTAGCTCTCACTTACATTGAGGGGGAGGTTTTCTACATTAAATTACTGTGTCTACTGTTTACTATTTTATTATTAGGAAATGTCAATTTGTGGTTTCTTTTCTACCATAATTGTTAGTTGTTGTTATAATTATTTAGTATTTTATTAAGTATGTGGACTTATGACTTGAATCGCTTATGTATAGATATTAAAATTTAATAACAAAAATATATTTTTAAAGTTTATATATTTATATATTACCGATTCATCAAGACATTTTTTTATTTTATTTCACGCCTATAAAATATTAGGAACGACCTTGTCAACACGTATAACACTCCAAGACCTATCTAAATGTTTGGAGCTCGTGTAAGTCATTCCCAGAAGTATTATGACCCTTGTAGAAACATCCCTCAATCTTGTGGCTAATGTGAAACATGTGCCAAATGCACATGCACACACTTGCGTGAAATGTGTCTGACTCATGCACCTTTTTTCACATGCTGCAATTGTTCAAATGCTTAGGTACATGTTGTTATAAAGGTTTTCCTATATACCAAACTTATACCGAAGTTACGTTTATTCCTTTACATGACAATCTCACTTAGGTTTGTTTAAGCAAGACTCAACTTTCCTATATGATCGTTGACTAATAAAACCTTGTTCTCTAATACCTCATGACCCTCGAAATATTTAACTCTCATACTCGAGTAAGAGTACTATGAACGTATTTTATAATCATAGGCAACAATAAACACATAAGAGCTCAAGTAAAAACCAATCTTTACTACTTTCCTAAAAGTATACAAAGTAATGTCCTCTCTTAATATGTTCCCCTCCTTTCTATCCCTCCTCTCTAGGAGTAAGACACAAATAAACTATTTATAAGCACCTCTTGGCTTTACAATTCAGAATTCTAATTGAATTGAACTAACTATATCACCTCTATCCTTATCAGATTACATCACACTAACTAATTAGATGACACCTCATCCAAATAAGTCTCTATCTAATAGGATTTAGCTACATCACAACTAACAAGATAAGAGATTATATTTAACTAGGAATGATATATCCATATCCATGAAAAACTTTACTATCTTCAGATGATCCTCTCATATGGTCTTTATCATTTAGAGCTAATGTATATCTACTGTGATCTTATCCGTCACACCATCCAAGATTTCTCCTTGATCTCTATCCATTGATGATAAGTCATCCAAGTCCATAGCACATTGGTCCAATCCAATGCTTACTCATGTCAAGTCCATTAGTTATGGTTCATTTATTTGAGCACACATTAAGTTTTTAGGGCTTTCACATATCTCCCTCATGCATATGATCCAACTAACCTTCAACTCAAGGTCCATCTCCAGCTACCTTTTGGTCTCACATCTAAATTTTACATCTAGCTAAAGATTTCCACCAATGTGCTTTAATGCATGTAAACTCATCAACAATGCTCGTTTTCCTTACCTACCGGCAAGCCTTTACTTTGTTCCGTTGTCCCAATTGTCAAACATTGGTTAAGGCTTACCAATGCTTGTATGATTCCACTATTAGAACTTAAGGGTCTTAACGCATGTCTCGGACAGTTGGAGTACATCTCTAATAACTTCTTCATATTGGAGAATACTTGCCTATATAGTTTTAGCTTGAACTTAGTGTTATGTTGTTTTAGTTTTATCTATAGTTAATCCAATATTTATTTTCTAAAAAAAATCTAATAAGTGTTTGACTCAATGATAAAGTATCATTTTCTTCACAAAAATTCAATTTAATTAATTCAAATTTTATTAGATCATTTTATTATTTTATGGCAAATTAAATTTATTTTTAACTTTAAAATTTTAAAATAATAATTAATAAATATTCAATAAAGAAAACGACTACAATTTTCACAACCGACAACCCAAGAAGTTGTTGCCGTGGAGATGTGTAACAGCCATATATTGCCAGTAACAGACTACATGGCCGAGTGAAGAGTGCTGGGTTCTTTAAACCCACAAAGATAGCTTCGATGGGATTGCCTTTTCCGGGACTGCTTGGCCACAAATGTTGGGGAAACAAGCTTCTCGACGCCGTTGTTGGTTGATTCGTGCATTGGTTGAACAAGTTTAGAGGCGTCATACTCAGCGTGCATGTCGAGCCAAGCAATGATATCTGCGAAAACGATGTCCACGTTCTCGTCAGGCTCTCCTGCGGTCAAAGAATGCCACATTCCGGCGTATAATTTCATGGTCTTGTCTTTGCTACCGGCTTGAGTGTACAAGGCTTTGCTTATTTCTGGGTCCGTTACTATGTCTGCGTCACCGTGCAATACGAGGAAAGGTAGTGTCACCTGCCATCAAAAATCAAATGAAAAGAAAAAAAAGGTAGAAAGTTTGGACTATGACATGTTTTATCTGAAACTGAGATGCGTTTTAGCTTATTTGTTAGTTTTATTAGGTAGTCATTATTTAAAGTAAGACTTTCTACCATATTATATAACAACTACAGCGTTCCATGAGATTGCCAAAGCTCTAGCGGTGAATTACTTAGGCTCTACCGGATATAGAAATACAAACCTGATTCAGACTCTCTTCAAGGCTCATGCTCGTTCTCAGCATTTCCAGGGCTGTTTTCAACCTGGGCTTGTCTTGGTAGATCAATTTGTTGTTCCTTACCTGCATCAATCATTAAAGAATTAAAGTATATGACTTTTAAAGATTAACATATCTTCTTTTAAGATTTGCTTTTACTTTTGACATTAAACAATTACTTTTAGCGTGAAGTGAGATTTTAATGCAACAGATGAAACAACCCCATAGAATATGGCCTACACTGTCTTCTTCCAAAGCCTAGAGGTCGTTTACCCATTTTAGATTCTCCAGCAAGAAAAGACGTTATATGTGCATCGCTTCTTACCTCTTCACGCTTGACAGGATCCTTAAAGGCTGAGTCAATGACGTCTTTTGTAGGGACAATTTTCCATTTTGGTATAAGTTCCTCCAAGCCAGTCAAGATATTCACAACTACCGGATGTGGCTTCAACTTCTCCGATATCTGGCAAGATTTCACCACGACTTACCCAAATCAAACTCCGATAATTATATAAAAGAACCACTAATTAACCTTTACCTTACACATGGGAGCAACCAGAACGGCACCGTTGTAAAAAGATGGTTCCTTTTTGTGAAGTAATAGGGCCACTGCTCCTCCCATGGATTCCCCATACAAGAACCTTCTCTTGTCCTTGTAGTCTCTCTCACCTGATAAACAATTTGCTAGTCAATTGGGTTCCATTGATCTTGGACATATTTGGTTTTGTTTTCTTTTTTTTTAATTTTTATTACACAACTCTTACCAGAAACAGACTTGAAATATTCATTGCAATCCTTCACGATGTTGTTGAACTTCTTGATGTAACAGCGAGACCCGCCGGACCGTCCGTGTCCTTCATAGTCAACTCCGAACACCGCATATCTGGCACGTGCTAGCCTTATCCCGCATTCTATAATTACAAACCAATAGTAGTTCCCAACTATAAATTATTGTCAAACTAATATGGATCAACTTAGAACTTTCTGTATTCCGTTACATTATACTTTTCTTGTATTAAAGGAGAAATATTGGTCAACTAACAAAATGTTAGGTTAATGAGGAAACTAAAATTTTTTGGTCAATTCTAACCCACATTGCCTTTTGTTTCCATGTTCACATTTTCAGGTACGCAGCTGTTACATATAGGACAAATCTAGTAGTTCTATGTCTCCTGGGATTTATTTTTCCCAATAACGGAGGAATCTATATCTACAATATAATCAGCAATTTGAAATTTAAGGAATCAGTTCGATAATGCATTGCAAAATCCATGTATAAGACCTCTAACACTAGAGTGACTTGGGATTCCAGCGCCTCTGGAACTTGATTATGGTCGTGAGAGATAGTGTATATGATTGAGCACAAGGGTGCGACTGGTTACCTAACCTAACCAACTCAGCCAACATCTATTTCTATTTTGAGAGAAGTTCGGTGGCAGACCAACATGAAACATGATTTTATGCCTACAGGAAACTTATTAAAAAAGAGCGAGTTGTACGTTACTGTAACTGAATAACTATGTATGCAGACTGCAGTTAGAACTAGCCAGTTTGAATAACCTCTGAGACATATTTAGAACTATCGTATTTAAGTAACCTCAGTATTGTTCTTTCAAGTTTAATTACAGGCGTTAAAGTGGGAGAAAGGAGATCGAGATAAACTAATGGGAAAGGAACAGGCACTAGGAATATGCATGATCTTGGAGATAAGATCAACAAATAGGGTCTCCATACCAGTGGCCTGACAGTTTTATTCTGTAAGGGCATGGAGAAAGATGAAGACAAAGGACCAGTAGATAGGGGGTATGGGTACAGAAAGCGGCGTCATACTACAATTTATATATATATATATACACTTTTGTAAGGTCCATTACCGGCAGTAGTTGTACATTAGCTACCCTTCATAACCTACACGACATTAGCTTAGGCAAGGTTTGCAGGAAAGAACGGCACATTCTTCAAGGCAATTGTACAAATGGGATTATTCAACACCAACTTTTCGTCAACTTCCAACCAAAAAGAAGTTGATGTCTCGTATTATATATATATTACAGCAAAACCTCTCTTTCTCCCACTAACTATACTATATGTTTATCATCCACAATAATCCATTTTATGGATTAGAAGAATCAAAGTTGATCACTAACTTAAATATGATATTTCTAAAATATATGGTAACATTTATTATGATTGTGAAGAGAGTAAATGTTCGTTCCATGTGAAGCAAAAGAACTGACCGATTGAAGACGGTACGCAGTCGTTGGTTGCTAAACTGCTAATGGAAAGGAAGCAAATAAACACCTTGATACATTGATTGCATGTGTGTCGTCATTAATTGGGGTTGGGGATTTGGAATTCTACGTGAGAAGCAATAATATACAGGAGCAGTGCTAGTAAATCAAAAAGAGGATAAGAATTTATTACCTTTCATGAAGCCACTGCACTCCATGCCATATCCTGCAAAACAACCCCATTAATGGCTTTTAATAACTCACACCCAACCACAAACACAATCTTAGAGAGAGAGAGAGAGAGAGATATACCGTGACACAGGAAAACAAGAGCTTTTGGAGACGATGAACAAGGCAACCAACTACAGGTGAATAGCTGAACTCCTCTTAAGTTCTTGATGTACTCCTAAATGAAACACAACCCACGAATAACATCGTAACATAATCCAAGAAATAAACAAGACATAATACTAATAGATGCATATATAAGCCCCAGAACCTCACCTCTCGATATTCAAACTGATCCATGTTCATATAAAGAACCGCGATTTTCAAGGCTATTAAACAACAAAAGTAAACTTGACCGTTACTATGTAAGCTCTAACACGTAGAATATCTGAATACGAAAAGAAGGAAGGTTTCCAAGTTTTCAGAAAGGAAAAGGAATAAGAGGGAAGGGAAAAGAAGCGCAGGGCCTGGAGGGTTTGATAGGTGATGGTATCTGTGTTGGAAGTTGGAACTGAAAAGGGTGCGGTGGCTTTTGGCTGCTTAGTTCTACGGTCACGAGTTATTAATAGCTATTTCATAGTATTAATTTATTTGTATTCTTTTTGAGGCGGTTTTGAAAAATTCTATACAAGCAAGAGACCAATTGATGAGCATGAGATGGCATATGTCCGTCACCTCTTAACTTAACTTCCCCCATTGTTGTTAATGTTCCTATTTCCATTGCTATTCGTATTCCTAATCCCAGTCTGTTTTTGTCTTTTGCTGTCTCTTAAGATAGAAGTAGACGACAAAATAAAAAAATTTTGTGCCTCGCAATGTTTACTTACTAAACTTATTAATATTTGTTCGGACTCTAAACGGCAGATAAACTTTTTATCCCTTTCAAAAATGAGGGATAAGATTTCTTATCCTTAAGACAGAAACAAAATACATAAGTAATTTTCAGAAATACCCCCTCCCCCCAACCTTGTTGATAGATGAGCATAGGTAAATAAATAAATAAATAATTTAATTAATTACAATATTTTAATTAAAGAATGAATTATATTTTAATTAATTATATTGTAGTTAATTAATTATTAATAATATTTTAAGTAATTATATTGTAATTAATTAATTATAATATTTTAATTAACGAATAATTATATTTTAATTAGTTATATTTTAATTAATTATAATGTAATTAATTAATTAATTATAATATTTTAATTAATGAATAATTATATTTTAATTGATTATATTTTAATTAATTATAATGTAATTAATTAATTAATAATAATATTTTACTTAATTATATTGTAATTAATTATATTTTAATTATAATATTAATTAATTAAAACATAACTAACTACTATAAGTTTGCATTAATTAAAATAATGTAATTAATTATATTTAATTAATTAATTAATTAATTACAATATTTTAATTAATGAATGAATTATATTTTAACTAATTATCACAAACATTTAAAGAACAATGATATTGATACCCATTTCTCTAACTTAGGAGAGGAATTGGGTATTAACCAAAAATGATATTTATATGTTACTCATTTTTTAATTCTTTATTTATAGATACAATTAAAAAAATACTAATATAAATCATTCATTTTAAAATAATCAATAAATTACATATTTCTAATCATGTTATACTGCAGGGGTACTTTAGTCATTGACACTATTTTTTATGTTCTGTCAATTGCAACCAAATACATTTCTATCATTGAGACAAATACAATTTTTTTTCTGTTTTGTTCATCACAATTAAACACTTCACTATTTCTAATTTTTATTCTATTATATTTCAAAAATTTTATTTCATTCCGTCTCTATATACGAGAGACAATAACCATATATAGCTTAAAAGTAAGCACAGGCGCAGCAGTGGGTGGGCTGCCTATTCCCAGTTTCCCACTGCTATTGTAAAATATTAATGGAGTTGTAAATGACGTAAATGACCTATTACTATGACTATGACCATGGAGGCCCATGGTCCATTGTCCATTTTCGTTTTTCTTTTTGCTGAAGCCGTAATTAGCCTCTTAACTATGTCATTTTACTATAACACAACTATGTAACTCTTTTAAGAGTATATGATATTAGGACCTAACAATAATATGGATGGCTGACTAAACATTTTATCACTATTATATACCTTTTCCTTTTAACTTTAGTTACGCTCATTATAAAAATTTCTCTATAAAAATTATATTTTTAAATTTAATATTTACATTAAAATATAAAATATATTTTAATATTTCAGAATATTAAAAAATTACAATATTTTAAAATTATTTAAATTAAAATTTAAATAACGGAAATTTTGATGAGATTATGTATTGTAAATTAAATTTTATGTCAATGTTAATGTAATATTTATTTTTACTTTTATTATTAACGTAATTTTACAATATTATGTGACACTTATTTTAATCAAATTTAAATTATTTTTAATAAATTTTTAAATACAAATAACCCTAAACATTTTTATTAAATTATGAAAAAAATTTAATTAACAGTAATAAAATTAATTTAATATTGATTTTAAGTAAATTAAATTAAATAATTAAATTTTAATATTATCCTAACTTCTTAAATTTTTAATCTTACACAAATTGTTTTACATAGACGATCAACTAGTACTGTAGATTTCTGCTTCTACCCCATAAAACCTGGAACTTTTTGCATCGAGTTGTAAGTACCGGTTGATATTCACGCATAAGATGATGATAAAGAGGGGAGAGAGAGACAAAGAGAGTGACAATAAGGTGATGGTTTGAGATGGAGCAGGAAGGAGGGAGAAGGAAGAGAAGAGAAGAGATGTTTTTTTTGGGAGAAATTAAAATTCATTAAAGAATGAGGATGTTTACAACAGGCCCTCACTCACTTGAGCTTACCCTCATGGCTCACTTACATGAGATACAAAACGATGGTATACAATCAGGAGAATCACAAAACGATGGCGTACAAACAGCAGAAAAGACCAAGTCGTTACACAATTAGAGTAAAACCAACAAAACCTTTCGCGATTTGGGAAAGAAGGCCGTGGCGGTGGTGATGGCGAAGGATTGTGTCTCTCAGTTTGTCTTACCAGGAACCGTCTACACTGAGCTCAACGTGGAGGAGATCCAAGCACAGGTAACACTCTTTACTTCAAAAATGCAAGATCTACTTAGTATTAGGGAATAACCTTCCGTTTCCTTCCTCGACAGACATTGGTCTGGGACTGCGATGAAGGATAGAAGGGATGATTCTCCACCCAGGTACGACTATTCTGTATGAAAATCCTCCTTTAAAAGTATGGGTTTACAATCTGTCGATATCAGAGACAGGAGGTCAGCGAAAATTCTTCAAGCCATACTCGACGCAGCTCGGAGAAGCCCCTTCCTTCCAACAGGTAAGTGTGCCTTACCCCTTTTCCACGCCCCGATGAATGTTTCTTGCCCTGATTGTAGAAGCTTGTATCAGACTGTATTCTTTTGTCATAAATGATAACCTATTTTCTTGCATGTATCTCTATATTCTCCATTCTGTTGCAAGCTGAGATGAGTAATCTTTGATAGAGTTAGAGGAGATAATATGTTCTCTAACTTTATGAAAGATGCAATCTTTGACTTGATGTGTAGTTCTACTGGTAATTTGAAATCTGTGCATGTTTCTTTATACCCATATCTCCTTAATGCATGTCACAAAGAAAATTAGGTTAATAAGAGAGGAGATGTTAGCTGAAAAGGATACGAGGGGATTAGATTTATAAGAAAAATTGATTTTCTGAGGGGTGGAGAAAAGAGAGTACTTTGAATACTGTAAGCAAATTATCGAAGTTTTTTTTTCTTTTTGCAAATGAAATATCGAAGAATTTATAACACTTTGAACTTGAACTCTTAACATAGAAAAAGAGAAAATAATAAATAATAAAGTTGCAAAAAAAGAGAATATTTTAATGAAATTAAAAATATTTAAGTTAATTTTAAATTAGAGTTTATTACTATTAATTAATATAAAATTAAAAATAAATTTAACTACAATAAGGGAATTTTATAGTGTCATGACTTATGTGACTTTTATATATTATTATAAGATTTACATAAAATGAGTACAATATTTATTATTAATGTGACATTTAATCGGTAATTATGTAACTCCATTAAAAATTCTATCAATTAAGATTAAATTTGAGTATTTTGAAATAATAAAAAGTTTTTAAAATATTATAATCTCACATTTATTTTAGTGAAGATTTACTTCTAATATTTACTCAACAATTGCCAAACCAAGGATCGCGTGGCCTAATGGATAAGGCGCTCGCCTCCGGAGCGGGAGATTGTGGGTTCGAGTCCCACCGTGATCGTTTTGGTGGGGTGATTGAACGATCCATTTTTTGATTGTAGGTCACGTCAAGAGGATAAATAAATGAAAAGTCAATGCACGAGTACTTCTACCTTGTGCAGCCAGAGTACCCTAATGTCTTATGTTGTTCTTTAAGCCTGTGGTTGGGCATTTTCTACGATACATGTCACATATGAAATTGTAAGGGAAAGCATTCTTCCAACTCAATTACCCATTGCGGGACCCCCCTGCGTCAAGAGGCCCTTTTATTATTTTACTGTGTTAAAGGTATAGATTGCTTGATAATCTAATTGATAAATTTTGTAAGGAAGAAAACTTTATGTTTTTTTCTTAAGAATTTTATAATAATGATGATGTAGGCATAATTAGCTGTATTAAACCAAAAAAAAAATTACAATTACCCTGCACCCTCGAATAAATTCAGTTGCAAGGGTTATAGAGATTTCCTCTTTGACCTTTTATTGCACACAAATTTGAAGTTCGCAGAAAGATGGATTTCTGTTCTTCACTGGTTTATTATTTGAACGTTGTGGATCAATTGTCTACTTATTAAGTATACTTACTAAGGGTGAACGGGATGGACGAACACGAAATCCATCCCGTTCGTCCCTTTGATCTAACGGTTCAAATGCTGTCGCGTTTACATATATGTGTGGACAGATCTCTCTCATAGGTCCCTTCTCTCTCTTACACGATTCTCTCTCTCCTTCTCAGACGGTTCTCTCTCTCTCCTCTCTCAAGCGATTTTCTTGCTCAACCACGTAAAACCAATCTTGCTTAATGGCGCGTGGATATCTCATCTCCATGGATCGTGTCCAGATCTACATGTTGGTTGCCGTTTTGTATGAGTTTTGTTTGCAGATCTGTTGCAAAGGTGATTGTGCTCTTATCTCGA
>JAOQMS010000004.1:7624074-7646152 GCA_027563885.1 Erythroxylum longipes | reverse complement strand
TTCATGACTTCTTCTGTTCATGATCTTTTTGGTACTTATCTTAAAGACCTAGATTGAGTTTGAGTTGTTTATTGTTTTTGTTTGGTTGGATTCATGGTCTATAATTGCTTGTTCAAACTTCCTTCATGTTGGGGCATTTTATATAGATAAACTTTCATTAGTTAGAGATTTTTAAACTTAGCTGGGCAGATTCCTGGTGAGACTCCAGTGACAGTTGAATTAATAAACATAAATCTGTTTCTGAAAGTCAATATCAACTTTTCCAACTTTTATGGCTCAAATTCAGAATGCTTAAATTGATTTTAATGTTGCCACTGTTGGTTGAGCTTGGGCATATGTGGGTCTGTTTTCTTCATGACATGCTATTTGTTTTTTAGCTTAAAGTAGCAAATTAGCCTTTAGTTATTAGGATACAACAACTACTGGTTGTCCCTTTGGGGGACACTCAATAAAATTGAAATGCTACAGAGCAGATTAGTAGAGCCCCTGCCTAAGGAGGACACGAACATCTCAAGAAATAGTGAGAAGAGCTTTGTAACATATCAGGTATAAGCAAAATTTTGCAATATATTAGTTATCTCTATCCTACTATTTTCTTAATAATTTTGTCTTTTAAACTTGTATCTCCGAAATGAAGTTTAGTAGCTTTTCTTTAAGTGATATTATACTATTTTACTTATTTATTATTATTTTATTCTAATTATTTATTTGTTTATTATGTATCTAGTTATTTTATCACATTTTTATTTATTTATTTATTTAAATCTTCTTGTTACATTTACATATTTTTTTACATTTTTAATTTTTTGACTTACATTATTTATTTATTTGTCACATTTACATGTAAATTTATCATAAATAACCTCTCTAGTATGTAAGGGTAAAGCTGCTTACTCTCGTAACTTTTCAAATTCTGCTTTAACGCGAGATTTCAAATTGACCGATGACAATGTCCAGATAACGAGAAATCAAGTGGAGGTTGGATGATATTGCGATGATATTGAGTTGATCGTGACAATGATACAATGATAAAAATCAGTTCAACTGAGCTCGTTCAACGGATAGAGCTCGAGATGTAACAAATGGAAGTTGCCAGAAAGCTTATAACTCCAACTCACCCAACCCTCCATTTTGCGCACCCAACCCTCGAGTCCTTCACATGGAACACCATCATACGAGCCCATGTCCAAGCGACCCGTTCTTCCATTTCAGTCTATTCCCGCATGCGTTTTCTTGGCGTCGACCCTGATTTCCACACCTTCCCGTTCCTTCTCCAATCTTTCAATTACTCTCCCCTCATTTATTCGGGAAAACAAATACATGCCCAAGTTTTTGTCTTCGGACTCGCCAATGATCGCTTTGTCCAAACTTCACTAATCAACATGTACTCTTCGTGTGGGAATCTATCCTCTGCCCGTCAAGTTTTTGATGAGATTGCCTACCCAGATTTGCCGTCCTGGAACTCGATTATTAACGCAAGCATAAGAGCGGGTTCAATTGGTGTTGCAAGGGAGCTGTTTGGTTCAATGCCTGAGAGAAATGTGATATCTTGGAGCTGTATGATAAATGGGTATGTTAGATGTGAGGAGTATAAGGAGGCCTTGGCTTTGTTCCGGGAGATGCAGATGTTGGAAGTTGAAGGAGTTAGACCCAATAGATTCACTATGTCTTCTGTCCTTTCAGCTTGCGGCAAAGTAGGAGCTCTCGAGAATGGGAAATGGGCTCATGCTTATATCGACAAGTGTGGGATGGAAATTGATGTTGTGTTGGGAACTTCTTTAGTGGACATGTATGCTAAATGTGGGAGTGTTGATAGAGCGAGGTGGGTGTTTAACAGTTTGGGACAGGACAAAGATGTTATGGCTTGGAGCGCTATGATTAAGTGTTTGGCTATGCATGGTTATGCCGGGGAATGTATTGAGTTGTTTATGCAAATGATAAATGAGGGTGTTAGGCCCAATGCTGTAACGTTCATGGGAGTTTTTTGTGCTTGTGTTCATGGAGGTTTGGTTGGTGAAGGGAAGGAGTATTTCAGAAAGATGAGCGAGGAGTTTGGAATAGTTCCTTTGATCCAACACTATGGTTGCATGGTTGATCTATATGCGAGAGCTGGTCTTATTGGGGAAGCTTGGAACACGATAAAGTCTATGCCTATGAAACCTGATGTGCTTGTGTGGGGAGCCTTATTGAGTGGATCTAGGATTCATAGGGACATAGAGACATGTGAGATTGCACTAAAAAAACTGATTGAGTTGGAACCCTCAAATAGTAGCGCTTATGTGCTTCTATCAAATGTCTATGCAAAGACGAGTGGGTGGAGGGAAGTGAGGCATGTAAGAGATCTTATGGAGGCAAGGGGAGTCAAGAAAGTCCCTGGTTGTAGCTTGGTTGAGGTAGGAGGGGTGGTTCATGAATTCTTTGTTGGAGATGATTCCCACGCCGAAAGTCGAGAAATTTATTTGATGCTTGATGAGATTATGATGAGATTGAAGAGGGAAGGCTATGTCGGAAATACAAGTGAGGTATTGCTTGATTTGGATGATGAAGGTAAAGAGTTAGCACTGTGCTTGCATAGTGAGAAGTTGGCGGTTGCCTTCTGCCTTCTGAAAACCACTTCAGGCACTCCAGTCCGTATTATTAAGAACCTCCGGATTTGCAGTGACTGCCATGCCACATTCAAAATGATATCTAGGATATATAATAGAGATATTGTTGTCAGAGATTGCAACCGATTTCACCATTTTAAAGTTGGATTTTGTTCCTGTAAAGATTATTGGTAAAGTGTCAAACTTCAAGGTGGCAAGTTTCAGACGAATCTGACTAGCTTTTAGCTGAAAATTTGGTGTTGAACCAAAAACTTTTTGAGATGGAACAGTGAATCATTTGTTGATGCGGAACATGCTTCAATGTTATAATGATCCCTGTTGATAATGGCTGATGTGGAATACTGTTATAAGTCTCTGGTTGGAATAGTTCAACTATTTCTGCAGTGAATGAGCTAAAGCCTACCTGGCGGTTTTATAGGTTGTAACAGTGAAATGGCTGGCCGTTGCATTCTTTTGACCTGCAAATGTCATTTCCCTCTACATTGATTAGGCTTTGACAACGTTCATGGGATCTGTTTCAAGCCCAAAAAAGCAAAAGATCCACTTTGGCAAGCCCACTCTCAAAGTGACCATCGGAGTATGGTTCCCTCTCTCTCATCATCCATCTTGGTTTCTGTTTTTTGTTTTATTTTACAAACTTTCTGGTCACTTAGCAAACTACTTAAAACATAATATGTTGTAAATATATGGCACACTTTCAGTACTTCATTGTTGACAAAATAATTGAAAATTTTGTTGAAATGGTCACGATGTGTTGCATGTAAATTTCAAAATCTTCATCTTCTGAGAGATTTTTACCTTACTGTACGTTGCTTGGTGTCTGGTGACATAATAAAGCACAGTTTTAGAGAGGCATCAGTGCAATTATGGCAAGTGAGATGTAGCTATTACTCTCACGTCACCACCATGGACCATGTAGCCACTGACAAAGATTAAAATAATACAAGTTAATTTGTATCTTAATCCGTCTATAAGGAAATCTTCTCATGAAAACAACAATGTTGGCTAACTGGTGTGAAGAACGACAGCAATGTTTGGTATAGTATGGTAGTCCCTCCAGTATGATTTACACATTGAATCTGTCTTTATCTGGATCTGTGTTTTGCAACTTCTTTTAATTAATTGTTAAATGCAGATATTCTTTATGAAGAGGTTATTAAACAAGTGACAAGAAAGTGGAACCAGTTGCACAAGTTGTAATTATAATATATAGTATATATAGGATGATATTCACGTGCGATGTTGATTGCAAGAAGATTGAAAGTTTGTATAGAAAGATTCTCAAATTAAAATTTGGGACACATTATTTTTATAAATAATAAATTCTAGTATCCTATTTAAAGGGGCCAGTAACATATTTTCTTCAGTGCGCTGATTCTCACGTCAATAACTATATTACAAGCCAGATAAGTGATGACACCGTCGGCGTAATCGGCGAACTTGAAAAATAGTGTTTGGATTTGCTTGCTTTTTCTGCTTTTCCTACTCTCTCTCTCTCTCATAATCTTTGAAACATTAATCACGTGTAATTGGTCAATGTGGTAATCCCACTTGAGGAAACCGACAATAATGTTTCTTATGATGACCCCACAGCTGATTTTTTCAAAGTTGTCAAAATCGTACCAAATTTAATATGGTGTTAAATTTTAGTACGATATTATATTAATATTGGTTAATATTAAATATTATTTTAATTTTTTAAAATTTATAAAATAATTCTTAATTTTTTTAAAATTACAAAATAATTCATTTTAATAGTACATTTTAACTTCACTGATTGCCAAATATATTGATTAATTTGATCAAGCATATCTAGTTACTAGTAATGATAGTAGAGCATAAGAAAATTGGGAATGTAAAACTATAACAAAGTATAAATATAAGATTGATGTTTAATTTTGTTCATCCACTTATTACTCGTCCATAATAAGGCTAATCATGGATCATCCGACATTTTTATAGCTCTACAAGCTAACAAAAGAAAAAAGATAGACATTTCAATCTTAAATATATGCCAAGATAATTTGAATATGCCAGAATCCAAATTTCCAATTTACATTTTTTTTATCTCAATTGACTAACTCTAAATTAGTAACTTTATGTCTGCATATAGTACGAAACGAAATACATAACATTGGATTTTTCCTTCTTTAAGATAAAATTTCTAGTTTAGCCTCGCCCTAATCTAAGTTATGTGTGTTATATTATTAAGTAAACAGATTTTAGAGCACAAGACTTCTCTATTTATGGGAATTAAAGGAAAGATATTAATTATATATAATCTTATTTATATATTTTTATAAAAAGACTGGTTATATAATTTATTTGTCATAGCTAATATAAACCTTCACCAAAATGACATGCACGTATGTTTTCTTTGCGTAAAAGTTAGTTATTAATTGCGTCATCCTTATTTTGTTAATATAGAACAAGGCACAAAATAAAAAGCACTAATAGTTATTTAATTGAATAAATATTTTGTCGAAATTTATAATTTTAGATTTTAAAAAAAACTTCTATTAAAATTTGATAATCAATTAAAAACAATATTATTTCCCATTCTTAATCAAAATTTTGATTAAATATACAGAAAGTTGTTATAAATTTAATATAAAATTACGTGTAAATTGATGCTATGTGAAAACATAGGTTTCTAACTATGTAGTAATGGCTAATGGTGTCAATTAAAGATATCATGATTTTTCAATTGAATTTTAGAATAAATTCATCGAGACTTATTATAATTTTCGTATTTAAAATTGTTAAAATACTTTAAATTTAGACATATATGTGAATTAATAAGGTATTAAAGCATAACTTCTTAATTATTAATCATATATTAATGAATAAATTTAAAATTTAATTGTAAGAATTTCGATTTCGATTTTAATATTCTTTCCTTCACTTAAAAAAAATCCTATTTATATTAAAAGTGCATCATTTTTTCATGTATATTTTATAAAATATTTTTATTTTTAAAAATATTATTAATTAATTTTAATACTTACATAAACCAAATCAAAAAAATATTTTTTATTAATTTAAAGCATTTATAAATTATTATATAAAAGGACGCACGCATAGGAGATAGTCGTTTGACATTAGGATAACGACGTTTTATTTTCTGACGGTTGAATCTTTTCCTCGAATTTTTGGATTTAATCATAAATAATGACAAAGTTTTGGTTTTGGATTTAAAAAATTATTATCGCTAGCCCTTATTAACCTTTTGCTTGGAACCCATTCTCGTCCGAGCTCCACATCCACCTGTCGTCCGCGGTGAGTCTCCGGCGACATCCAATTTCCTGCATTTTTAATTTTTATTCTAAATCATAAAGTCATCTGAAGAAAACACATAACCCGTTCTTTTTCATTTTTTCAACGAACGATGAGATTGATTTGGTTTTGATTTTCACACAAATCTTGATTGCGTTATGATCCTCGGATTGTTATTTCAACTTGACATCGGATTTAGGATCACACAGCAGTTGAAGCTCATCTCTTTTTGTTTTCTTTCCAAGTAACGAATGTTTATTCTTGTCTCTTTTTTTTTAACATATTGGATGAACACAGGTGATGCTACTCTTCTGCTAAAATACTAATCGCAATCTGGGGCTAGTAAACATGGCCTCGGTCGGTTATCAAAGTGTTGGTGATGTATTTGGCGGTGGTGCTAATAAAAGATGTGAGAGCTATTTGGTTTTCCCTTTTGAAACTTCCCTTGGAGCTGGGACTCGGACATTCCTGTACTTTGTAGGTCTAGCTTACTGTTTCCTTGGGTTGTCTTCTATTACGGCTCGGTTTTTTCGGTCTATGGAGAATGTCGTGAAACATTCGCGAAAGGTCGTGGAGATAGATCCTGTAACCAATACTGAGGTTGTTAGGTATGAAAAGGTGTGGAATTATGCCATTGCAGACATTTCTTTGCTGGCATTTGGGACAAGCTTTCCTCAAATTTCGTTAGCTACTATTGATGCCATTCGCAACATTGGGGACCTCTATGCCGGAGGTTTGTAACTGGTGTTGTAAAAGCTACCTTTCCCTTGTTTATTTGGCAATTAAATCGTGTTTTATTGTTCTTAATTTATTCATCCTTTTGAGGTGGGTATACCTTTATAATTCAATGATAAGACTATAGTCAGGTATTCTCTTACTTGCATATTGAAGTACAAGATCTAAGGTTGAATTAATCTATAGGACTGGGTCCTGGAACGCTTGTTGGTTCTGCGGCATTCGACCTTTTTCCAATCCATGCCGTTTGCGTTGTTGTACCAAAAGCTGGAGAACTGAAAAAGATAGCTGATATAGGAGTTTGGTTGGTGGAGCTATTTTGGTCTTTCTGGGCTTATATTTGGCTCTACATAATTTTAGAGGTGAGTTATTGGATGTTTCACTGATGTTGGTGTTTCATAATTTATTATTGTTTCTTGTACGGTTGTTATTACTTAATCTACTGCATTCGTATACACTTCCTAGGCCAAGCTCAATGATATCTGTGCTAGGATTGTCTTTCGAAATTATAAATCATAGTAGTTCAAATTAAAATACCTGACCTCACCATCGCACTTACTCTTCTGTAACAGTCACTGTTTAGAGTATCTTTAATCTTGATTCTGATTAACGTAATTTGTGAAATTGCTTGGTAGTTCAAGGTCTTATTTTCTTCTGCAGGTATGGACTCCAAATGTTATCACGCTTTGGGAGGCCTTGTTGACGGTACTGCAGTACGGATTACTGCTCACACATGCTTATGCTCAAGACAAACGCTGGCCTTATCTGTCTCTCCCTATGTATGTTTTCCATTACTTTTTTTTGTTCATCTACAGTAGTCATAAATAAATGAATATTGATGCTCAACTCTTGTGCTACTTTCTGATATCCGAAGTCCAAGAACTGAAAGGCCAGAGGACTGGGTACCTGAAGAGACTAATTCAGATAAACTTGTTAACAATATCTGTGATGAGTACTCTGAGATACATGATTGTGGCGAAGATGGAAGCAGGAATGTTGTTGACATATTCTCTATCCATTCAAACAATGAGACGGGTACTCATGTATTGCCAAATTACTCTATTCATGTTTCAGTAAATAGGAACTATAATGTTTCAACAACTTATCCACAGTCAGTTAGCAGTTGTTCCGTAGTAGTCAATGCTGCTCGGCCATGACAAACTAAATGGATTTCAACACCTGAGAAATAAGAGATCAACTTATGCATGTCCTTGTTAAGTGACAAGGATTTGGGTTGTGCTGATAATTGTTCATGTCAAGGCATGTGTTCTTAGTTGACCTTTAGCCGAGGTAAATTTTTTGTATGCTATTGAATAAAATTGAAATTCACAATCTTCTAAGTTTAGTATTGCATTCTTTGCCTTGTTCACATATGCAAGCAAGGGAAACAATAATTTGGTCCCGGATAATACATAAGAGGGAAATGAACTGTATTTGTTCACTTTTTGATTTATTTGAAATTATAATGAAATTAATTATTTACTTTATGAATGAGTATGCCAATATGATTGATTAAAATCATAAAACAATCATAACAATAATAAAAGAGAGCAAGAAAAAGAGGAACAAAATCGATTATAGTGGTTCCACCAAATAATCCTTCTTCTACATTCATTCCCTATGCTACATTTGACATTTTATTTTCATATCTTCGATAGGTGAAAAGAAGCCTTCCTTACATGTTTCTTTCTTGATTATGGAAGGATTTATGCATTATGCCTTACATGTAAATAATACGCAATGATGGATCCTCTAAGCCATTGAAATGACCAAGATAAGGTTGTAAGAAAGATTACAATAGTTTTTTTTTTTATATATATGTAATGACTTAATTTTATTTTTGTTCTTGGTCCACTTAACTTGAATTGCTGTGAAGTTCTCTTGAGTTGTATTTGGTGTTCCACTTTGCTTGTTTTGATCCTTTGATCTCTTTGCACTTCCATTGAATTAATCTTTGACCTTTTACTTGAATATTTATGAAATTAACTTGTTAATATTGCTAAAGATAAAAGACATTAACAATAACATGTTTTCTTATCATCAAAATCATGAGTCAGAACTTCACTTGGTCGAATAAGTAATTTAATGCTATCTTTGTAGTTTAAATGAAGAAAAATAATGAGAATAAAGAGGTGCTCAAACCAATTAGAAATACTTATAGCAGATCTGCATGTGAAAGTGATATGTTAATTAAGCTGTTGATCTATAATTTTCTCATTATAGTTTATCAAGATTAATACGATCTGTTTTAGGAAGCATCAATTTGACCTAAATTGCTGACTGCAAGTTTATTTATTTACTTAATTTTATAAGTGAGAAGATGATATGAATCTGAAAGTCAAAATTTATTTAATCTGAGTCCTAATTTGCAGGTCCTTCTTATCAAAAAGTGCCTCAGACAGATGATGCAGCAGAACCCTCCAGCCAAAACTTAAATAGGGAACACAATGTTAATGTTTTTTCTCTCTGGAAACAGCAGTTTGTGGATGCACTAATGGTACACTATTTCTAGCATATCTGGAAATTTAGAACTTGCTTAAATTGATAATTAAAAGATATTGTCATCTGGCCTTTCAAAAAAAAAAAAAGATACTGTCATCTGGTTCTGTTCCTACATGGAAAAACTTCATTCTCCTCTTTGTTGATTAATATATGGTTCCTGAAACAGTTGGAAAGTCCAGATTCAAGAAAATTAAGCAGCTTTCTCCTGCGGCTAGCAAGAGTCTCCCGGCAATTAGTAGTAGCACCTTGGAGGATTTTGTTTGCTTTTGTGCCACCCTATCATATTGCTCATGGATGGGTTGCCTTCATTTGCTCTCTTATCTTCATTAGTGGGATTGCTTATATTGTAACAAAGCTCACTGATATTATAAGCTGTGTTACAGGTTTTCTTCTTCTCTATAAATACAATTTACATTTACCTTTCCAAGCCTAGAGATAAGATACCCCTTGTCTTTTAGATTAACTCTCAAAAATGACCAATTTTCTGCAGGGATAAATGCTTACGTCATTGCATTTACGGCATTGGCCAGTGGGACATCATGGCCAGATTTAGTTGCAAGTAAGATAGCAGCTGAACGTCAAACAACAGCAGACTCTGCAATAGCAAACATTACTTGCAGGTTCGTTGTATGTAATTTATGGAAGTCTTATGTCAAACTGGTGGGTAGTAGAGTTGATATCTGTATCTATATATGCATCTGGAATTTTGAGAAATTTTTAGGGAATCACATTGACTTGAATATCAAACATGCTTTTATAGAATTTATAACTAGATTTTGAATTACTCTAGGACCAAACTTAAAATGGAATTTTAATCACTCAAAAGTAATTTACCGTACTTTATAATCTCATATGATGATGTCACTTATCCCTGCGTTCCTTAAGAATTGAGGCAAAGGGGCATAGCATACTTTGAAATTTCTGTCTATTACTGAGACAGGAACATCGCTAAGAAGTTTTATTTAAGCCAAACATATGCAATGTAGTCTATTCCATTTTTTCTTATTACTTTTCATCATTCTTACCTTTCATTTCTGACTCTCGGTATACCCCAATGTGGGAGCATATAGCTGACGAAGACGAACTGATCCTTGTCTTACTTTGTAGCAATTCGGTGAATATATATGTGGGGATTGGCGTTCCATGGCTGATTGATACTGCGTACAACTTCTTCGCATATAGAGAAACGTTGCATATCAACAATGCTGCAGGACTCAGTTTTTCACTACTCGTCTTCTTTGCAACTTCTCTAGGATGTATCGCTGTTCTTGTTTTCCGGCGTTTAACATTGGGTGCAGAACTTGGAGGTCCTAGGATATGGGCCTGGGTAACATGTTTGTATCTCATGTTGCTCTGGGTTATTTTTGTGGTGCTATCATCTCTTAAAGTTTCCGGTATCATTTGATTGGTAGTTTTTACAGAGTATATCTATATTCTCTTTTTTTTTTGTGGCATATTCCTTGTATTTTCAGCTATTGCCTGATTAAAGAAATGGGTGCTGGAGATCGGCAGCTCCAAAACATGATTTAAATCTAGCAATGATTAGACAGAGGCTTATTCACCGGAGTTAAAACAGAGATGGTAGAAGCCACAAGCCATGCCTCTAAGCAAGTCCAAGTTCAATATATATTCACTGGAGTTAAAAAAGAGATGGTAGAAGCCACAAGCCATGCCTCTAAGCAAGTCCAAGTTCAATATATACTTAAAAAGAACCCAAGATAGAGAGTATTATTGAGTGAAAGTTTTACCCAAATCGTAAACTAATAACCTTAGAACATGCAGAGTAACACTTTTCCAAGGATACACGTTTTTTAAAAATAAAGTCAAGCTCAAAATCAATAAATTTTATTTGGCAGAAATAACTGAAGTTTGACAAGGAATAGCTCCCTTCGAGCAACCCTACTCTGAAATTCTAATGGCTTGCGTATATGGATTCTCGCTGAAGAAAACACCAGAACTCCCACCAACTTCATTTTGCAGTTCTTTAATAAATTCTAGCCTAAGCCAGGGCGCCCGTACAAGCTGTGGCCGGAGTTGCTTCGAGCTGTTTCTTTGGACAACTGTACTTCTTGGTAATGAATCTGAAGAAGACGGATAACACGACGTATCAACATAAATATTTGATGCTACTTTAGCTTGATAACTTAGGAAGGAAACCCTCCCTCATTCTCTAATAAAAACAGTGGAACCAATAGCAAGTCAATTCTTCACACACAAGGAAGTGAACCAACTTTTCTGTTATTTCTATTCTTGTTCTCAAGCTAATTACAGCACAAGAGTCGAAATATGAGAAGGGAATGCTACTATAATAAATAAGTTGCAAGATTTACTCAAATTACCTGAAGAAATCTCTCCACAGCAACTCAAACATCAACCAGTTCATTCCAGTGTCTGGTGACTCGCTACCACCACCATTGAACTTTGATGCAGCAGATATAGTTCTATAAATTGAGTCATTTCAATTTGTGAGGGCATAACTTATGAAATTATATAATGGTATAATCAAAGAGGGAAAAAAAAAAGAAAAAGGAGAAGAATTTGATGCACACCTGGTAGCAGTTTTCTTTAGCTCATCAAACATGGAACGAGGGGAGATGCATCCCATGGTTAGCCATGGAGAAATTTTGCAGGAAAAGTTTGCACCATAGATGCTATCATTGGCTCCATTGATTCCCTTAGGGGGTTGCGCTTGGCACTCAGCTGCAAACTTGTTAAGCCTCTGCAATGCTTCAGTTTCTCCACCCACCATTGAAGCATTAGCAGCTGGCTTTCCACCCTGCATTATGCACGCCGTTTTTACAGTTGTATTGAGAATAATGAAAACGACAAAATTGTCTATGGTTCAAACAGATCAATTTTCCAGTTTACGTCTGAAACACAGCTTAGAAGCTGCAGCAACCCTTGCAGTTAACAACTTGGAAACACTAAGCAAAATACTCTAGCTGCACTTTGTAAAGCAACTTTTGACAAGAAGTACATTTCAAAATCATATGTTATCTATTAAAGATCTTTTCGGTGGCAATTAATTTACACTAGAAATCCAGAAAATCACAAAGTTAGCAACTTTATTCATACATTCTCATTGCATTTTGTGGCATTTCTATATCACTACCAAACCTGAGTTAAGAACATACCAGAAACCAATAACTCGGAAGAGAAACCATACCTGAGTAGGATTGAGACCCAAATCCAACAAAGAAGGAATCTCGCCAACTTCTACGTCACCTCTCGAAGGCAACCCCTTCAATTGGTCCAATGCTTCAATTGTCTTCCTAATCTCAAGACCCTGCACTTTTTCTCTAAAACCTCCATAATTCGAGGGCATATCTTCCAACTTAAAAGGCAAATCATCCAAATGATACAAAGTACTTCCCCAAAAGTACTTAACCTCAATTCCTTCATCTTTCATAACAGCCTCAATCTTCTCCTCTGCCTTAACTTCATCATAAGACACCTCTCTATGTGCATACACAGCATCAGCACCGATAGCCTGTGCCAATTCAACAAGAACGGTCTCAGGTTTCCCAACTCTCACAACAAGATCAGACCCTCTTGCCTGAAGATTCTTTCGAAGGTCAGCGACCGATTCAATCAAAAAGGTGGCACGATAAGGCCCCGTCTTATCGAACCCAGATGAGGATTTCCCGTACTCTCTCGGGTCAAAGCAGTAAACGGGCAAAACAGACACGGACTCACTGTTAGCAGTGTTGAGACATTCATTGTCGTTAACACGAAGGTCATTGCGAAACCAAAGGATGGAAGCGCGGCGAATACCGGCGGCGTTAGATGGTTCTGAAGGGCGGCGAGGGTTGAGAGAGAGAGGGTTGTAGAGAGGATTCGCGGAGATTGTGGACTTGAATGACAAGTTGGGAGGAGAGGGAGAGGAGGTTGTAGAAAGAGAAAGGTGAGTGAGAGAAGCAGCTTGTGTTGGGACTTTAACCTTGTTTGGAGCGGAGGAAAACAAGACAGAGATTTTAGGTTGTGTGAAGAAGTTGTTGGGGAGGATTGTAGAGAGAGAAAGAGACAGAGAGGCATAAGGTACAATTGCAAGTTGTTGTTGTTGTTGGGTGTGTTCTTCAGTGGACAGGGAAGAGGGCGATTCAGAGGATTCCTGGATATGGAGATTAGGATCCATTTTGCAGGAGATTGGGGAGTTTGAGATAAGCTGGTGGCTGTAGGTGTGTGTGTTTTAAGCTTCAGTTCTGGGTTTGTCTTCTCCTTTTGCTGCGTTGTATTGAGCTGAGCGAGTCTGGTTTTATGGCTTGTGTAGGTTGGGGGCCCAAAGGCTTGAAAATGGGAAGGAGTCGTGAGTCGAGTCTTTCGATCAACCATTCGACTGTGCCAATGCCAACAACCTCACCTAACGCAAATCACCGATGCCGCTCTTTTAACTGCATTCCTCTCATTTTTTTTGTGGGTTTGGAGGGGGTATTTTGGAGATTATGCATGCGGGTTGGTGGAAGCAGCAAATAAATTGTAAGGGCAAATTAGACCCTGGCCAATCAGCCTTTGTGGCGTGATGGCAATCCCTCTTCCCCATCCATGTACAATGCCTCCATTTCTAGTCCAAGTCAAAGGAACTTTGTTATGTTAACATTTGAAAACTAGAGATGACTTATTTCTTTAGGACATGAAACTAGTATAGCAGTTCTGAGTTTATATTTTTTAAAAAATTATTTCTCCTCTTCTCTATTAATTTTAAATCATGAAGTCAGATACATAATATGATGATTAAAAATATAATCTCTTTCTAACGGATGATTAGCAAAATTGGAAATGTGTTGAAGAAAAGAAAAGAAAAGGTAGATGTTGCAATAGGCCGTCTTCTAAATTGCTTGTGAATGTTAGACGATACAATTTTATAATCTGTGAAACAATTTCTATAAATTTTCTTTCATATATGAAACGTATTTTGCTATGTACCTTCACCAGCTACTTCCATCTCGAGAACGTTGCTCAAGTACACTTCGAAGCTGAAAAAGAATGTTGGTTTCAAGTCCAAGCGTGAATTTGAGAATGACCAACTATTTTTATCCGCCATTAATGCAACTTCACTCGTTTTCGTGAGATCTATTGACCAGGTGAGAATCTTGTCTTTGTTCTCTATTTGTGTTCTTTTTTCTCTTTTTTTATTATCATTTAGTTCGGGCTTTCTGTCAAATTGTTCACTTGGAATATCATTTGTGGTCATTTTGGTCCTAATTTGTGCAAGAGTGGATGATTCTGTCTTTAAGACAATCCTTAAAACTTAATTGAGCTTTTAAGCTAATGGCTTAAAGCTCGAGTCTTTGTCCATTTCAAGTAATTTGATATTAAGTCTAGCTGCACACTAGCTTAAATTTGCACTAACGCTTGCATATGCAGAGCCTCCTTTTGTCAATTATATGCCTATTGCTTTACTCATCCTGACGTGCAAATGAATTTGAAGAAGTACCAGTGCTATTTTGTTGGCTAGGAATAGAGTTCATCGATGATAAGTTGCCCCATACACTGAACTATTGAAGATCTTAAGCATGCTTGTACTTATACAGGTAACTTGAATGTTAAAGCATTCTTTATATCTTGCATGTTGTTTTACTGACTAATGGGATGGACACTAAACCGTACAAGCTTATCTGGCCAATTTTAACCATTATCTTTAATCCTTAGAATGAATATATAGAAAAATTATAGAGAAGCTTCAAGCTTTGTTATATTTGGCTAAATTCAACAAGTTAAAGAGATATTCCAATTCCAATTCCATTACGTTGATGTTATAGTCAGTTACATTGGTGATGTTGATCATATAACATAAGAATCCAGCTTTGAAGAACTACTCAAAGGGGTTATATCTTAGCATAGTAAACTTAAATATCTTCCATTAGCATATTGAATTTTGTGGTTTCATGCAGTCTAAATTTGCATTTATTTTCATTATTAATGATTGGTCCTCGAAGATATTTGGTGTTGAGGCCAGGATTCCTAGAAGCTGCTTGTTTTTTCTTTTTTGTTGGATAAATAAGTAATATTGTTAGTGTTGAAATTAAAGTAAATAACAAAACTATTGTTTGATGAAGAAAACTCCTACATTTATGTTATGACGAATGACATTTATACATAAGATGTTTAACAATATTGACATGAATAGAGGCTAACATTTAGCAAAAAAGCCACTGCATAAGTGACCTATTTTGAAAATTTAAAAATTAGGTATTTATTCCTTAATACTTGGAGATATTCTTGGCTCGAATCTACAACAAATATATTGCAGCAAATATAGCATTATTCGACATTATCTTCCTTTCTATTTTTGTTGCAAATTCCCATGTTCTTCCTTAAATGTTAAAATCTTATCTCGAACAAACTTTTGGTTAAAATATCAGCAAGTTGCTCTTCTGCGGTGCAATGAACCAAATGAACTTTTTGCTTTTTTGCACATCTTTAAGCACATAATATTTAATTTTGAAATTTTTCCTCTTGCAATGAAAAATTGGATCATTAGAGACTACAATTGCAACTTGATTATTCTCAAACAACTCGGTTGCTTCCTTTTGTTCCATCTTCAAATCGATCATAATTTTCCTTAGTCATAAGACTTGATTTGTAGCAGAATACATATTCTACTTCTACAATTGATTGAGCCACCACATCTTACTTTCTTAAACTCCATAAAATAACAACTTAATCTAAAACTAAACTAGTATCAAGATGTACTTATCATATTATCATTTACACATGCCCAATCATTGTCAGAATATCTATGTAACTAAAGTTCTTTTGACTTTCTAAACTGAATTCCAAGAAGAACAATACCTCTCATATATCTTAACACTCTTTTTGGCACTCTTAGGTGCACTTCAGTTGCACAGTGCATAAATTTTGACAATAATCTCACAGCAAATAAAACATCAACTCTAATTGCAGTCAAATACGTTAAACGACCTGTCATGTTTCTGTATGGCTGTAAATTTACCTTCTCACCATCTTCATCCTTGCCAATTTTCTCATTTTGCATCGGAGGAGTGTTAATAGGCTTGGAATTCTCCTTTCCAAACTTCTTTTTATGTCTCCATTATATACTTCTGCTGACCAATGAAGATTCCTTATTGACCTTTGAATAATTTCCATGCTAAGAAAATATGACATTTGCACCAAATCGGTCATCTCAAATGCCTTCATCATTGATCTTTGAATTGTTGCATCATATCAGAGTGACTTACCGTTATACAAATCATCAACATACACTAAAACTACTAAAGTATCTTTACCAGAAGTTTTAACATATAAAGTTGGCTCATTCACGCTCTTATAAAATTATGATTTTTATAGGAAATCATCAATCTTACTGTATCAGACTCTAGGTGCCTATTTTAAGCCACACATAGCTCCTTTCAACAAGTAGACCTTGTCTTGTTTACCTTCCACCATAAAACCTTATGGTTGTTTTACAAAGATCTCCTCCTCCAAATAGTCATTTAAGAAGGTTAACTTTACATCTAATTGATGAACTTTCCGTCCTTCTTGAACTACAACTATAAGCAACATCCTTATTGTTTTGATCCTATTAATTGGTGCAAACGTTTACAGAAAATCTTTATCCTACTACTGTGCATACCCTTTTATATCTAATCTAGCTTTATATTTTTTGATGGAGCTATTAGGATTCATTTTTAGCTTGAACACCTACGTTATACCCTTAGATCTTAGCGATTTGCCCTATCTATAAGTTTCCATGTTTGATTCTTCTTAATCACCTTTAACTGTTCCTTCATTTCTACTATCGAGTTTCATTCTTTAGCATCCTCTTCATAATCTACAGGTTCATCAACGATAGCTACATTGCACTTTTGATATATTTCACTTAAAGATTTGGTCCCTTTGCCTAGTACATCATCTATGGAGTCATCATTTGATTCTTTATTTGCAATAGTTCCTCCTTCAGTTTCTTCATATTTCATTGTCAATTTGTTTTAGTTCCAAAATGTAGATTCATCAAACTTGATGTCTCTACTTACAATTACTCTCTTTGTTAAAGGCTAATAAACTCTATAGCCTTTAGTGATACTATTAATGTAGTCAATAAAGATTCCAACTTTTGCCTTTTAATATAACTTATTTCTCATTACCGGTGACACGTGTATAGCAAATGTTTCCAAAAACTTCATATTGCTCGCGAATGGCTTATAACCCTGTCAGCCTTCAAAAGTTCTCTTGTTCATCAAGATTTTTGTTAGCAACCTATTATGTAAATAGACTACAATATTGAAAGATTCTACCCATAGGAACTTAGGAATATTCTTTTTAAATAATAAATATCTAGCCACCTCCATTTTTGTCCTATTCTTTCGGTCACTCACTTTATTTTGTTGTAGAGTGTATGTTACTATTAATTGATGTTACATGCCTGTATCTTCATAAAACTTGTTAAAATTTTCATGTATATTCAGTGCCATTGTCAGACTTTATTCCCTTAATTTTGCATCCACTTTGATTCTCAATCCATATTTTGAATTTCCAGAAGATTGGGGAAACCTCTTACCTATGCTTCATGAAATACACCCAGTCCAATTTGTTTAAATCATCAATAAATATAATATATGCACACTTAAATATTGAGTCTTCATAGGCCTACACACATCTGTGTGAATCAATTGGAGTTTTTGAGCTACTTTATAGGCCTTTGTTTTAGGAAATGACATTTTAGCTTATCTTCCTTTTTGACACACATCACAAACTCCAGCACTTTCTTCAATATTTTTTAAGTCATATACTAAATCACCCTTTTTACATAAAAGATAGACCTGAGTAATGAAAGTGACCTAACTTTTTATGCCATATCTGAGACTGATTAAACCTTATGCAAATAATAACATGATCCCAGTCAAGTGCGAAGCTCTTTCCTTTCATCTTTACTGAAAATAGTATAGCTCCAGTAGGATCAAAGATGACGCAATTCTTGTCCTAGAAAATAACAGAAAAATTCGTCTCCAATAGCTGCCCCACATTAAACAAATTTTGATTAATCTCAGATATGAATAAAACATCAGTAATAACCTTTATACTTATACCAGCTCTGATTGCTACATCTCCTTTGACTTTAACTGAGTTAAAATCACCATTTCTAATCTTGAATTTGTAAATACATGACTTATTTAGTTCTTTAAATAAGGATTTATTGTTATTCATATTGTGAGTGCATCCACTATCGATCAACCATGCATCACTGGAGCTACTTCCTATAAAACAAGTAGAAATAAACAACTGCACCTTATTTGCTACCTCTGTATGTTGATCATTTTTTCCTTGTTTTTACAAACTCTAACAACATGCCCTTTCTGGTTATATGCTCTACAAACTATGTCATGCCTGAACCAGTAACACCAAGCTTGATGATTTGATTTTTGCAATAAACATAAAGCTGAGAATTCTCTTGATTGTTTCTATCTTTACTGTTGCCTTCATCTTGACTCTTCGTTTTGCTCCATTGCTTCTTCTAGTCTTTACTATTTAATAGAGGCTATCGTTTTTCCTTTTGCTTAAAAACAAACCTTTGAAGTTAATTTTTGCCTAATTCGCCTTCTATGTTCTTGAGCCTGAAGAGGATTTAATAATTCAGAAAGTGAAATTTAAGATAAGTTTGTTGAGTCTTCCAAAGATGAAATTTTGGCTTCAAATCTCTCTAGTAGGCTTACAAGAACCTTTTCTACAATTAGCCTACATGGCATTTCCTCCCCTATAAGTATGATTTTATTAACAATAATCATAAGCCTATCAAATTACTTATTAAATGTCTCTAAGTCCATCTTTAGAAGTTTAAATTCCCTCATTAGGTTCAGAACTTGCAGATACCTTGTTCTCTTCCTTCTTGGAAAGTCTATTTAAGAGTGTCTCGAGCTTGCTTTTCAGTTTCACAAGTCATAATCCTTGTGAAAATCTCATCTGATACATGTCCTGACCTTCGATCTCTTTTTTTTTCCCTTCTGATCCTTGATTCCAACTACAGTGGATCTTCAAATAGAGGTCACACTTCATCATTCTTAACAATGTCCCATATATCATGTGCCTCAAGAAAGGACTTTATTTTTATTACCCAAATTTGATAATTAACAATAAAGAAAACTGTTGAAGTTGAAAAATAATTGTTTCCTGGAATCCTTGAAGGATTGATGATAATTTTCCTCACAATCACTCAATTTAGGTCTTTTAAAAACAAGAAGGCTCTTATACCAATTTTGTTGAATTAAAGTGAATAATAGAATTGTTTTTTGATAAAGGAAGCTATCCCACGTCTATTGATGTGATGAATGACATTTATACACAAGATGTTCAATAATATTGACATAAGTAGAGGCTAAAGTTTAGCAAGAAATATGCTACATAATTAGCCTATTTTGAACTTTAAAATTTAAACAATCTAATAGCATTTATTCTTTGATACTTGGAGAGATTCTTGACTATTTCAAACTTTAAATCTACTGCAGATATATTGTAGCAAATATAGCATTATCCAACAGTTAGAAATGAATATATAATTACAAGTAGCTAGAAAGGCTCCAAAAGGAGCTAATCATTCTATAAAAGACTGTTGTAGCAGAATAAGGGTCCTTATTTATAAAAGCTAAGAGGACTTAACCAGGTAAAATTTATAATGCAATAATTACAAAAAAAGTTGTTAATCCTGATGAAATGCCATCGTAGGAACAAGTGTAAAAAATTCCCATTATAAGCCAATGAGGAACTAACTTTAGAACTATTCCCTTTGGCAATTTATTTCTCTTATCTAAAAAATTTTACTTTGAAGTTCTTGATATGTTGTGTGCCCCCTTTAAAATTCTTTTATTTTCTTTCATTGCATAAATTGTAAATAGAGCAACTTAGCACTATCTTTAAAGGGAAGTTAGGAGATAAGTCCTTAAATTTGGATATTGCCTATCTATTCTGGATTCCTAATTTATCACAATCTATGACAAGTTACATAAGAATAGCATAGATTCCATAAGAACCTATAATATCGACAATCAAAGAATAAATATTTGTGATTTTTAAGATAAGAATTACATAAAACGCAATTCCTATAAACTATGTTGATGAAGTAAAGTTTATCTTTAGTCCGCAACCTTTGTTTAACCATAAACCAAAGAATGAATATGGATTTACCTGTATACCAAAGGAGAGAATGTCAAGATTAGTATGGAGCTTGATCTTTGAATAGCCTAAAGGTGCTTTGATTTAAAAAATTATGGAATGCATTATCCAGTGAAGTGATCTTGTCTTTATGAATGATGTTAGATTATAATTTAGTAACTTGTTACTGATTATACTTAATGATCTAGAATTATGCATAGGATATGATCAAAGTGTTGCTACATGGACTAATTATAACTTCTATTCAATGTTGACCTAGAATTCTTACTAACTAAGTTTTCAGAATCTAGAGGTCTCCGTTGGTGCCAATTTTCATATTAGAAGAATATATTTCTTTCATTCTCCTCTAGGATCATGAATTTATAAAACATTATTAGTTGGTATCACTTTTCAGAAGCTTTTTTTATTTATAATTTTAATGAGAATTTATTTGACCCAAAGCAAGTTATGATTCATAATTTATCTTTATATTCGTTTCGATAGAAGTATCTTGTTAACTTTGATTAGAATAATGAGGCCCTTCTTTTATGTTTTTATATAAATGTCTCTCTATTTGACTTTGAATTTAAAATGACAATCATTTGTTCCTAGCTAAAGCAAAATTTTTTAATATACTTTTAACAATATGTTTGACCACTTTATAAAAAAGTAACAAGTAGGTTGACTAATTGATGTGGAGGGTGATTAAAATGGAATTTTATCAATTGAATTTGTCTAATGAGAAATAAGGTCTTAGTTATCTAAAATGTATCTTACTTTTAAATTGTTGAATAAGAGGATAATAATCCTCTGAAAGCCTAAACAGGAATTCTAAGGTATTTAAAAGGTAACTAGACAACCTTTGTGAACAAGTTATAGTTATTTATAAAAATATGGAGAGAATTCTTGTCTTTATATGTATATAACATAGAAAGAATATCAAACTCATTTAGAACTTCAAAGAAGACTTAAATAGAACTGACATTGGTATTGAAAAATAAAGTTAGTGAGTGTTAGGTTAAAGAGTTCAAGTTTTGAAAATTCCTTTTTTGATCACAAGGTGAAGATACTTAAGTAAAGGGAAAAAAATAACGTGAAAGAGAATCATATTGCCTCAAATTCTTTTATTCTTTTGAATTAGTTGATTAATTCGTCATTAATCAGGACTAAGAACATAGGCATTGTGATGCATTGAAAGAGCCAATTGGAGAAGGTGGGAGGAAAGCCAAAGGAAGACAAGAAAACTAATATAAAGTCCTACTAGAATTTGCTTTTTCCTGAATGTTCTATTAAAGTTTACTAGCGTATAATAAAGTCTATGTAATAAATGCTTCAATAGGCATCAACCAATTTTTGGTCCATCTAGGTAATATGTAATGGTAACGTTATGACTATGTTGGAGTAATCTTTCCATATTTTCACTGGATCTTCTTAGCATGTCAATGACTTATGTAAGTTAAAAATACATATATTTTCAGCTGTTTGGTTCAAAGAATGGAATAGATAAGGAATAGAATAGTTGTTCTTTAGGAATAGAAAAGACCAGGAATAGAATGAAATGGGTATTACTTTGTTTGGTTCAAAAAATAGAATAGATAAGAAATTTTATGCCAATGTTTGGTTTGAAAATTTAAACTTAGAATGGCAAATAAATTACTAACAAAAAGACCAAATTATCCTTATCCTTATTATTATTATAATTGTTATTATTATTTGTGTTTACTTTGTATGATTATTAAATTCCTTATTATTATAAAATGTTGTATTTTTATTAATTAAATTTATTATTAATATTAATAAATTCCTTATTATTATATATATTGTTAATTTTATTAATTTTTATTTCTATTATTAAC
>JAOQMS010000004.1:7602014-7613585 GCA_027563885.1 Erythroxylum longipes | reverse complement strand
AGTGTATTTCATGTTTTTGTATTTTCTCTCTCCTATTGAATTGATTGTGTTATCCTAGGCATATGTATTTGAGTTGTATATGGATAATTGAATTTTTGTTATTGTTCGGTTATTTGTGTATGAACCCATTGGGTATTGTGAAAAGATGATTTTAATGCATTCATTGAATCATTTATTTGCAAACCCATTGCTAGAATTTCGATATAATCCGTAATTTTTATGTTGAAATTTATTTGTATCAACTAATGATTCGTAATCATTAGGGATAACATAACCTAACTTAAATGACCCTTCGTATATGATTATTACCTTGATTAATCGGGTTTTTCTAATTCGTAATGCTACTGCTTAATTAAATCTAGATATCATATCCTAGGTTACTCGGTAGTTAAGTTTAATTAACGATCGTATCTTAATTAAACAAAACCTAAGGGAAAACACGAGTTAATTATTAACCGACGATTAATAGGTGCTAGGAGAGGTTTAAAAACAACAAATTCATGAAATATGTTTAATTAAGGTGTAGGCCAAGATTGAACTAAAGAATTGGGTTCCTACCTAATTCCCCACTTTAATCATTTTTCGCGTGTTTTCTTTAATTTGTTTTTATTAGTCTAGTTTCATTTTATTTTCTTGTTTAAAAAATCCAAAACCCTCCTTAAACCTAAACACCAGTTACTTTCATTTCGGAAACTTTATACACACTCTCTGTGGGATCAACTTAGACTCACTACTGCTATATTAGTAGTCTAGTTATTTTATTTTGACTAGCGTTACGACGTGCTGTCAACTATGTACCTTGGAAGTTCCTATCTTATGTTAATAACTCTCTTAAGACTACTAACAACTAATCCATAGGTTGATTAATCGAAATCTTTCTAGTTAAAGTTCCTAGGATTGTATTATCGATTTATAAATTCTACTATTAGATTTGACCTTAATCCAAAAGATTTATGTTGACCTATTTCTAGGTTTGCAATTAACTCCTTTCAATTATGGTAGATCTATTCATACAATGAATTTCTCAATCTCAATTATATGAAATCAAATCATGCACTAATATTTCAGATATATTAGAACACGCATAAAACTCAAAATTGAATCATAATAAACCAATCAAAACAACTATATTGAATAAAGATTAAGACATATTGTATCATGAACTAGGGTTCATCACACCTAAATGCTAAAAAGCGTTTAGTTACTCATAATAGAAAATGAAATCAAATATAAACATGCAAAAAAACTAATAGATAACAAATAGTTCATAATTCTAAATCTCCCTTATATATTCTATAAACTCTTCTTATAAGTTTGGATTTGATGTAGCCTTCTATCGAATCTCTTTTAATATTAACTTTGTGTTTTTCTTGTCCCCGGATCTTTATCATCACCTCTTTGTGTTTCTCATATTTGAAATCTCATGTAAAAGTCGACTCTGCTTAATTAATTTCAATCTATCCATTCATATTGTAAATCCTTATATCATATTATTCAAATTAACATACAATTAGATTCAAGTTATCCTAAAACTAACTTCATAAGTCAATATTAATAACAATCACATCAATAATCTCAATGAAATAAAAAGCATAAACCTTTACACCCTTACCAAGATTTCACTCAATACACTCAAGTGTTTAAGGTGAAAAGTATCAAACTCTTAAATCAACCCATAGTAAAACTCTTACTATAAGCTTGCAATATTATCACATCTCCTCCACTTATGTATAAACTAGAAACAAAAATCAAAAGGTCTTTATAGGATTGTAATGGGGCTTAGGTAAGTTATGATTGGGATATTAAAAAGGGTTGATTTGAAGGAAATCTACTAAAGAAACATTACAAAAAACTTGTTCACAATGTACAAAGTTCCTTTCATTATTAAACCAATGGTACTACATAATTATTCTTTTCATTATTAAACCAATGGTACTACATAATTATTCTTTTATTTTTCTATGCTCGCAATTTTTTTAAATCCATTTGAGCTTTGATCTTGTACCACAATTGAAGAAATTTTGGACCTTTTAAAATTTCAAGTTTCGAACAACCAAACAATGTAAATAACCTTCGGAGTTTAAAACAATAAAAAGGTTTCAAAGAAAAATAGGATAACGGCTAATAATTGGGTATAATTAATAAAAAGGCTAGGGTTTCACTTGGTTATTCCTAAAGATAAATTAAGGTAAGGTTGTTATCAAAGAAATATGCTTAAACAAATTGTTGAATCTAATTGCCTTTATCATTTCAATGCTTCTAATTTAACAAATGTAGTTTTAACATGCATAATAAAAACAAGTTCTAAAATTATTCAGCTGTACATGATAACAAACATGAAAGAAATAAAAGAGCTCAAAATTTTGAAAATTTACTCTTAGGCTCAAAAACTCACAAAAAATTGGTCTTATGTATGTAAATAATATGCAATTTTCATTCAAATTGGCTATTTCAATGACTACTAAAAATATGACTTATAAAAATAATTTTATTATAACCATCATCCTTTTGCATACTATGGATAGATTTCAACTAATTTAGAATATCAGTTAATAAAGTTTAATAACAAAGATTATAATAAACTTTAAAAAATTAGCAACACCTTCCCCACACTTAAAATTGTACATTATCCCCAATGTACACAATGTAAGCATATAAAATAAGTGAGAAAGTGGAGTTTGGTACTTTCCTAAGTATTAAGTTGTTCTGATTATGATTTTCATGAGTTTGGGACAATTGATCTGATATGATTACTAACATCCTAGCAAAATATAAAGAAAAAGGGAAAAGAAAATAAAAATAACAATAAAGAAGATAAAAACGAAATATGGAAATGGAAATAACGTAAAAGAAAAAAACATTAAAGTCCTATGCTAACACAAAAAATGGAAACAACATGAAATATAATTGAAAACAAAATCTATCCTAATTTATAGGTTGCCTCTCATACATCACTTATTTAACGTCATTAGCTCGATGTGCCCAGCATGTTTCCGCCATCCTAGGTCTATAATCAGTGGCTTGCTTCCACCCTTTTCTCCATAAAGTGGTTTCATAGCCTGTAAATAAGTCACATGTTGTAAGATGATCATAAGAGCATAATTTATCAAATTAATAATTATAATAGATTCCATTAAAGCTTTTTTAATGAGAAAATGTTAATAAAATAAGGGATAATGAAACTCCCTGAATCTTCTGTTGACATATGTAGTTTGTCTTGGAGGAAGTAGGAACCCTCCATACTTAAGATGGCTACTAATGACTCATTAGTAGTCTCTTTATTTGGTTCCTCTGCTAGTTCTTCCTTAACTACCTTCTTCTTCTTCCTGGAAAAAGGTTTCTAGCTGTTCTTCTTCTTCAATTATCTCATGCCACTCCTCTACTTCCTCTTCTTGGATAGAAGCTTCTTCTTCTTCTTTTGAAACCTCTTTTTCACTCCTAAGTGTGATTTTATTCCATATCCTTTAAGATCTGTTTCAGTAGTATTAAGAAAACCCCATGCAGTTCATCAATTAATATCTTCATTAGCTGGTCGATCCAATTCACCATATTTTCTATATGAGCCTCTGTTTCCTAATTCCTCATTTTTTATTCTTTAATAAAATTAACCATCATATCTTTCAAAGTAGCAATTACTTCCTCGTTTTCTTGAAATTTATCTTCATTTATGAAATAGACTATCATATCTTCTTCACTTTGAGACGTTAGGGAGCTCAAATAGTGTGAGGTATTATGCTCATCATATTTAAGTGAGGAAAGCCTGACTTCACGTCAACTAGCTACACTCTTGGCAAGGTATTCTAATAGTTTATCTGTAATACTTTCGTATTACTGTGTTGTTGTACATATTCAATTGGAGCATAGTTTTTCCATCCATATGCGTAAGGTTTGTTACACTTTGAATTATACATATTCTTATATGATATACCTTGAAGTTGGTTGTATATGCTTGGTTGCTCCCACATATAGGTTAGTGCCCAATATTCATGATTATAATCATTACTCCCACAAATGTCCCAAAACCGCATGGACATCAATTGAGCTTCCAAAAACATGTGAGGAAACCGCTCTTTCTAACATGGTGACATTACATATTGCAAAGACACATCGTAGCTGTCGTAAAAGTACTGTTTTTTCCATCCTTCCATTATCACTTATAATGATGACCTTAAATCTCAATATCCTAATAATAAGTCACAAACTAAAAATTAAAGTAGAGAAGTTTAAAAGATAATTAAATGAATAAGTCAACAATACAATGACATGCAATAAAAATAAATACAAAATACAAAAATACAAAAATACAAAAAAAAGATTAGATTAATAGAATCTTGGCTTTCCTAATATTACCATCCCCAGCAAAGACACTGAAAAACTTGATTGATAATTTTTTTGTTATCAATATTTTAACTGTAAATATACGACATAGTTGTAGCTAGCACAGGCAAGTATTGGTTGATTCTACAAAGATAGTAGTGTTAGCAATTACCCTTCTCTTATTATCTATCCTACGAATTTGATGTTTGTTTTTAATTAAAAATAAAACTTGAAAAATAAACTAAAATTGGAAATGATGATGAACACAAAAGATAAAGGAAATTACCTAGAATACTCAATATCGAATATTAGTGTCTAGGTGATGAATCCCCCTAAAAACCATTAAATAATTAACCTTTTATCATGAAATTATTTTATTCACTATTGAACTGTGAAAATTCCTATCTTATGTTAATAACTCTCTTGAGACTACTATCAACTAATCCATAAGTTGATTAACCGAAATCTTTCTAGTTAAAGTTCCTAGGATTGTGTTATCGATTTATGAATCACACTATTAGATTTAACCTTAACCTAGAGGATATATGTCGACTTATCTCTAGGTTTGCAATCAACTCCTTTCAATTATGTTAGATCTATTCATAAAAATATTTCTTAATCTTAATTTATGAAATCAAATCATGTAATAATATTCTGGATGTATTAGAACAAGCATAAAACTCATAATTGAATAACAATAAGTCAATCAAAACAATTACATTGAATAAAAGATTGAGACATATTATATCAAAAACTGAGGTTAATCACTCCTAGATATTAAAAAGAGTTTAATTACTCATAATAGAAAATGACATCAAATACAAACTTGTAGAAAAACTAATAGAAAACAAAAAGTTCATAATTCTAAATCTTCCTTCTATTCTATTAACTCTTCTTGCAAGTTGGATTTGATGTAGCCTTCTATCGAATCTCTTTTGATTTTAACTTTTTGTTTCCTTGTGTCTGGATCTTTATCGTCTCCTTTCTGAGTTTCTCACGTTTGAAATCTAATGTAAAAGTTGGCTCTCTATAATTTGCCTCCTTTCACATCCTTTTATAGTAAAAACTAGGGTTACTAGGACATAGTCACTTACATGGTAGTGTAAGTGCTTGTGTTGCTCCAAAAACCCCTAAAATTGTGACTTTATGCATTCATAAAGACTTACACTTCCACAAACATGATCGTTTATGTCCAAGATGATTCAAAACTTCATTTTACGCTATGATTTCATTCGAGTTTTTCTCCTTTTGATCCATAAAGACAATTATCACCTATAAATGTACTTGGAGAGAATTAAGTAAAAAAAATACAACAAAACTATAAAATATAAAGTAAAATACATCAAACATTGGTGTATAATTATAGTCAAATATGCATCTATCAATTCCTTTGTATGTAATTATCTATTTCATGGCTTGTTTGGCTTAAGAAATTGATCTCTGTTGACAAATGTATACATGTTATTTAGGAATAAATCAAGGGGGATAGTTGTATATTCCTTATTAGATTGATAGTTGCATTTTTAAATTGTATATTTTCTTTTTTGTATAAATCGTAGTTAAGTATAAATATATAATTAGGTACGAGAACTATAATTTTTTCTTAAATCTCTTTTCCTTAAAAATTTTACATGACATCAAAGTGATTATCTATTAAGATTTTTTGTTTCCACTATTTAAAATAAAATTTTCATTAGTAATTGAAGTTATTAAAGGCCTACAGTGGTTATTCTAACTTGGATTCTTTCATATTAAATCCTTAACAACCTTTTTGTTTTTGTAAATTTCAATTTCAATTATTTATGTTTTTTAACATATCAATTTCTTTTAGGTACTAATATAGAAAGAGGAAAGACTCTTTTAAGAGCCTGGTTGACCAAAATAGTTCCTAATTTTAGACTTTTCAATAGTAACCCCTCTCTCCAAATTGATCTTATTAAATTAGATGGGATAAATATTCTTGCTTAGTCTTAATCTTTCTTACTGTTCACTCAGGCTAAAGGTTCATAAAAGTATATCAATAGTGGAAAGCTAAAATCGAAAGTGATAGATCTTAGACTGACCAAGTGAGAGTCTTAAAATTCTTTTATCATGTTATAGTTAACTAACTATATACAACTAATAATTACACAATGTTTGATGTTTTTTTTACTAGATATTGCTCAAAAGATTTAGGATGTAGCTTCATAGACATATTCTAAACCAAGGAATGGTGACCAAACATAAGAACTATGGAAGAAACTTTATGAAACCAAACAAAAAATTTGATGATTTATGAATATTTTTATAAAATTAATGTGTTGTGGAAATTTTTTTACCATGACAAGGATTTTCAAACATCCTATGCAACTGATGCAACCAGATTTCAAAAGTTATTTAACAAAGAATGAGTGTACAATTTTTTAAGCAATATAAATAAGGAGTGTGATCATATTAAAGTCTAAGTTCTTGGATGATATCCTTTTCCCTCTTTTAAGACAAATATACAGTCATACACAAAAGAGGAGAGTAGATAGAGTGTTATGCTACAAATTATCTCTATTGAACAATATGGAATGTTGGTAGATTCATTCTTCAAATCTTCATAAATCAAAATCATGAAAGGTGATTCTTAAAGGAGCATAAAACCATACACTAGAAAGTGTAATTATGTGGCAAACTAAGACATACAAAAAATATATACTAGAAATAAGGTTTGGTACTACACGACCTTAAGCATACATGACTGTGCAGACTAAAATAAAGTTGCTGAGAGAGAATCAATCCTTAGGTAAACTATCCAATGAAAAATTATAAGCTCTTATATCCTTTCTGACTAAACTTTTGTCTTCTTCCACTAGTAATGTTGTTTCCATTCCTTCCTCTAATATTACCCAATCATGTATATTATATTATACTCTTCAAACCAACTAAATTACTCTAAATAACCATGATGCTACATATGATTTATAAACTATTGATTTTTGGGATTCAAATCATATGAAAAATATTCATACTAAATTCGTAACTTATTCTCTTATTTTAAACATCCTATACAACTTATGCAACCAAATTTCAAAAGTTATTTAACAAAGAAGGTTTGTACAATTTTTTAAGTGGTATAAATAAGGAGTGTCATCATATTAGAGTACGTTCTTGGATGATATCCTTTTCCCTCTTTTAAGACAAATACACAGTCATACACAACAAAAAGAGAGTAGATAGAGTGTTATGCTACAAATTATCTCTATTGAACAATATGGAATGTTGGTAGATTCATTCTTCAAATCTTCATAAATCAAAATCATGAAAGGTGATTCTTAAAGGAGCATAAAACCATACACTAGAAAGTGTAATTATGTGGCAAACTAAGACATACAAAAAATATATACTAGAAATAAGGTTTGGTACTACACGACCTTAAGCATACATGACTGTGCAGACTAAAATAAAGCTGCTGAGAGAGAATCAATCCTTAGGTAAACTATCCAATGAAAAACTATACGCTCTTATATCCCTTTTGACTAAAATTTTGTCTTCTTACACTAGTAATGTTGTTTCCACTCCTTCCTCTAATATTACCCAATCATGCATATTATATTATACTCTTCAAACCAACTAAATTGCTTTAAATAACCATGATGCTACATATGATTTATAAATTATTGATTCTTGAGATTCACATCATATGACAAATAGTCATACTAAATTCTTAACTTATTCTCCTTATTCATGTCATAATAAAATTTGTCTAGCTAATGAATCTTCATCTCATATTATTGGGAAAGGTTCCTTAAATTTAAATTCTTCCATTGCTTTGCCTCTTGCATTACACATTCCTAATTTTTCATATAATTTTTCATTTATTAGTTCTCTTTTAAGATATTTGAACTATAAAATTGAATTATATCCGTCTTATTATATTATATAGGAGTTGAGCACTGAGAAAATGAGTGGCTATAGTAAAGTTGTGGATTAATTATATCGACTAGTAGAAGATTCTTCTTATAATGGCCATGCTTTAATAGGTGAATCAAGATTTTCTTATCAACATATTATTCAATGATATAGGAGATTAAGCAACCTATCATTTTCTATTTTGGAGAAGCTTTACCCCAATTTATTTTAGCAATTCTATGTAGAGTATCTAGCTTGTGATGCTTTTGAACTTGTTAAGTATACTAGAACTTCATATTCTATTATTAATAATTAAAATTAAATTATTTTTAGATGACTCATTCACATGATTAGGGTAATGGCTCAATGGTTTCTTTATCTGATCATTGATACTTTGTAATCTTAATAATTGTTATAGTAAGATGATATGGATATATTTAATGCGTTCAAAAAAAGTGGTTTCATGCTTTCAATATTTTCATAAAATGGTTACTACTTGGTTTAATGTTAAGTTAAAGGTATTTTTAGTAATAATGGTATTGAATGTATTTTGTACTTATTTAGATAATAATGAGATTATAAACTAGACTAGTTATGTAAGTACTATCTTGCTTGGGCGCTTATATTCACTATGGATGTTTTTAGGTTCTATTGGAGTTATGCAATTATTATTATTGCATATCACACCCCCTCTTAAAATCATTAATTTTAAATGTTCTTGAGAACTTATTTATAATAGTTTCTCTTATATTGTTTCTCCTAAAGTTTCCAGTTATGATTGCTTTGTGCATAGGTATAATGAGGGAAAAACTTGATTCTAAAGCCCTAAAATGTATTTTGTTGGATATTTCCATACTTAAATTGGTCTAAACATTATTATCCCACTATTAGAAAATTTTATGTAAGCATAAATGTTTACATTTTAGGACCAAAAATTCTATTTTCCATATATGTCACCTCTTTAGGGGAAGAGGTATAGAAAAGGTGACATCAAGTTTGGCTCCTCCTACTTCTAGTATTGATTTTTACATATGTAGTAGATAGAGAGAGCGAGGTAGTAGGAAGTGGGAGCATGAGAGTACTGATGAACCTTCTAATAGGACAATTAGGAGACTAAATAGATTTGATCTTATTAGATATTCTTATAGGAAAAAAATGAGAATACTCTACCTAGTTAAATAACAGACTTGGAAACCTCAACTCATATGGAATTAGGTAATCAATTGGTCTCTCGTATTCATGATTTGGTTATTAGATCCCTCTTAATAACCCTTGTACTAGTGACCTTGACATTCTTATAGTTGTTAAGAAAGGAGTTAGATCATGTACTTAATATTGCATTTGTATTTTTGTTGTCTCACTATCTCTGGCTCATAGAGTTTTCTTGTCTTCTTTGGATTTTGTGTCTGTAGGGCAAGATGAAAAGAAGTTAACGATCCTAAATGGAAAAATAATATGGTCAAAGAGATGAAACCTTTAGCCAAAAATGTAACTTAAGAGTTTGTTAATCTAATTTTGAAAAAAATAACATATTGGATGTAAATAGGTTTTCACTATGAAGCATTGGGATAATGGCCCAATTGAAAGACTATAAGCTAGATTTGTAGCAAGGGTTTCACTTAGACATCTAGAATAGATTACCAAGAAACATTTCCACTTATGGCCAAGATGAATTCAATAAAAATTCTTTATCATGTTTCTCTGTTCTTAATGGTATCTTCAACAAATTGACAAAAGAAATGCTTTCCTACATGGTGGATTAAAAGCAAAAATGTATAATAGAGATTCCACCAAGCTTTGCTAATCTAAAAAATGAAGAAAAGTTATTTCCTTGAATAAAGCTTTGTATGGTCTAAAACAGTCACCAGTGAGCTTGGGTTAGAAGATTAAAATAAGCTATAGTCAATTGTTGGTTACAAAAAAAGATTGTAGATTACACTGTGTTTATCAAACATATTAATTGTAAGATCATTGTTCCAATTGTATATGTTAATGATTTAGTTGTGATAGGTGAAAATCATAAAGAAATACCCATACTTAAGAAATATTTAAACTATTGAGTTTCAAATTGAAGATTAGGAAAGCTAAAATATTTCCTTGGATATAGAGATTATGAGGTTAAATAAGAGAATTTTTTCTTAACGAAAATATATGCTTGATTTGTTGGAAGAGATATGAATATTAAGGTGTAAACATGTCAGTACTCTTTTTAAGGGCAATCATAAAACGAGAAAGGATGTTAGAGAATTTATTGATATTGGTTGGTATCAAAGGTTGGTTGAAAGATTAATTTATTTCTTTCATACACACCTTGACATTGCAGTTTATGTATAGCCTGCAAGACTATACATTTTGATAATGTATTTAAGATCATGTAGTATCTAAAGTCCAATCCAATAAAAGAACTACTTTTTTCAAACAATGGTTCATTTGAGAATAAAAGCATATACAGATGCTAACATGGGAGGATCTTTGAGTAAAAATGATCTACATTAGGATATTTTTCTTTTATTAGTAGAAATATAATTAATTAGAGAATTAAAAGATAAAGTGTAAGTTCCCGATCAATTGCTAAAGTTGAATATAAGTTATAGTACAAAGAGGTTGTGAACTCCCATGATTCAAAGTATATTGTAATAATAAAGGTGCTATTATCATTGCTCGTAATCCAATTCAGTATAATCGTAGTAAACACATTAACATCGACATCGACATCGACATTGACTGATTCTTTTTTAAAGAAAATTCGAATGATCAAAGCTTAAAAATTAGTTATACAAGTTCAGAGAATTAGTTAGTAAATATGTTCACTAAAAACTTATGTAGCAAATTGTTTCATATGTTTGTATGCAAAATACGTATGAAAGTTAGCTATATACCATTTTAAGGGGAAGTATTCATGCATTAAATTGGTTTGCTTTTCTTTTGAGTTTCATGCATTACATTGGTTTGAGTTCCGTTCTTATAGCCATTAATCCCTCTAAATTGCTAACTTTCACATTGCAAATCTCTTTATCATTTTAGGTTGCTATTCCTAGGGGTTCAAACGTTAACTCATCTGTGGTGTCATTTGTAGTGGACCAATATCGAAAGGTAAGTATCATCTCCTGCATTTGTTTTATTTTGGATTTCATGTTTGTTGTTGGCAATTTTTGACCAAATTATGTTCATTGAAAATATGAAACTATGGACCTACAGTCAAGTAGGATGGTGTAAAACGTTGCAATAAATAAACTCTTGATGGGTTTTTCTCACAGTTTATGTTGGCAAATTAAACTATTTCAGGAAATATACGACATGAAATTTTCACAAAATAGTGGCACATTAACTGCTTAAATTTTCATTAAGTTGATAATATTTTATGTCAAAAGAATCTTT
>JAOQMS010000004.1:7579633-7601914 GCA_027563885.1 Erythroxylum longipes | reverse complement strand
AATTACCAGCCTTGGGAAATAATCCAACACTAAATCAAATAAGAGCTCATGAAGAAGAAGCAGCAAAAGCTCCAAGAGAGTTATCTATAATTTTTTTCTGCAGTTTCAAAATTAGTTTTCACAAGAATTATGACTTGTGAAATAGTTAAAAATGCGTAGGATATGCTGAAAAAATTATATCAAGGCAATGAAATAACGAAAAAGATGCAAGTTTTAAATCTTAAAAGAGATTTTGTAGCTTTGAGCATGAAAGAATATGGGAGCATACAAGAATATTCTGATCACTTGATGACTTTGGTGAAGACAATACGGCTATTGAGGGAAGATCTATCCGAGAGCAAAATTATAGAAAATTTTTTTATAAGTTTGCCTGAAAAATTTAAGGCAAAACTTTCATCTCTTGAAGATTCAAGAGATATTAATGATTTAACTTTATCCGAATTGATTAATGCTTTGCAGGAACAGGAGCAAAGAAGAGCCATGCGGAAAGTTGAAACTGAGCAAATAGATGAAAGAGCTCTTCTAGCCAAATTGGCAAAAGGAAAAGGTAAAATTTCTCAATGTGATCATCGCAAGAAACTAAGGCATAAAGAGAAAGATTGTTGGCATAAGGGAAAACCTCAATGTTTCAACTGTAAAAGACTTGGACACTTACAGAATGATTGCAGATCTGAAAAGGAACAAGCAAATATGGTGGAATTGGTTGATGAAGAAACTCTTTTTTGAAAGTTGGTGAGAAGTGCACCAAGACTTGTTTGGAGAGACGTGCTCCAATGATTTTAGGTTGGTGAGAAGGGCATCAACAAGATGATGAGAAGTGCATCAATTGGTGATGAGAAGTGCTTCACAGAATATTCTAAAGATGGAGAGAAGTGCTTCAGAAAATTTGAATTAAGAGGGAATGTTAGAAATTAATTCAAAATTTTAAAGTTGTTAAAATTCTTTTAGAATAGGTCTTAGTTTGTTTTTAATCTTATCTTATAAGCCACATTTATTAGCTCAAATATCTATTTAAATTATTGTATTTTGTCTATATAAGGCAATCAAGTTTATTAATAAAATGACTTTGAGTATTTCATGTTCTTTTATCTTTATCATATCCTATCTTATATATGTTTCTTTTCTTTAAAATTCCAACAATTGTTATCTACTTTCTTTCTCTTACCTTTTAATGGAGGAGGGAGTTCCACAGGTCGAGGAAGAAGGCCATGTAAAAGTACCTATGCAAGTCTTAAAATCAGGAATTGTGGAGGGGGAAAAAAAAAGAACGGACGGTTGGACGGAGATTCCTCTTCATGTATTAACAAAATCCTGCTTTGAAATATAAGTATTATTTAGAAACCACTTTTCCCTAGTAAAATCCATGATGAACTATATTTTGCAATTTGTTCAACATATGAAACGAATTAAAGTGACGAAGAACAACACTTTTGCACATTCAGCAATTAGGTACCTGCTGATCCACTGCAGTTGATAGGTGAAAAAGCTCACGTAGCATTTTTCAACAGTTACTTGAGACATCTTCTTCCTCGCGGCCACAGTTAAATGGAGATCAACTACAAATTTATTAAGACCCTAAATATATACATTATCAACATTTTTGTACAAGCTCATTTTGACCGTTAGTAAAACATTTCATGAAAAATGTTTATTTCATTCCCATGTCAAATGAAAAATACTAAATGTCCACCCTTGCTTAATCAAACAATAATATTCACAAGAACTAACCACGATCATTAATATGTGAACAAAAATAAGGGAAAATATGAATACAATGCCAAAAGAAAGATACAGCAGCTTGAGCTAGGCGGCCTTGACCATTGCCATGTTATAATTTAAACTTGCTATTGAATTGATTGGTTTCAAAATCTTCTCAAACTTTAAAATTGCGGTTAATAAATGCTTTGAGTAGGTTAAGTTCAAAGTTTTCATGATTTAGCTACCACTGGCTTTGTCCTGGCATGACTTCGGTTCGTCTTCTGCTTTTTCTTCGGTTCATTGTTCTTTTGATTCTGGGATTTTTCGTAAGGATCCACATCTTCAAATTTAATGGGTTTAATTATCACTCCCGTTTTTTTCACCACCTAAGATCAGAAACAAGACATCCAAGCAAAATAATCAGCAACCATTGGTTCTTAGCTATTGGTTTCTGTCAATCATAATATGAAGCATAGAAATAGAAGGAAATTATATGATCACGAATCTGTAGCAAATAACTGACCTCAGGCCTAGTAAGAGCTCCAACTGCTGTAGCAGGATTGAATTCAGGACCCATAGGCATGCGGGTGCTTTGTTCAAATACTTCTTTTGATGTGAAAGGATAAGGCAACGTTTTTGTCAATAATTTCTCAGCCTAACACAATAGAAATAGAGACATTAATCAGAAGAAATGACTAACTACTCTGGACTCATAAGCAACTAATCTAGGATTTACATGATAAAACCCGACATCTCCAACATAATCTCAAGTGCTCAATTTTATATTAGCTCAACCAAAACAATTATTATCAATAGAAACTTTCTATACCTACATTTTTCAATAAAACACCAAGGCTAATAATGGGAGTGAGATCTGCCCGATGAATTATGCAGTAGAGACCACTGACCTTTTTATCCAACTTCTCGGAAATGATAACATTTTTAAGATGTGCATCTTTCCTCCTCTTACGAGCCGCTTCCCTTTTTCTCTTTGCACTCTCATGCTCTTTAACCATCCAGGAAGGCAAGCCTTTCTTTTTCTGAACATGAGTCCATTCACCCCAACCCGGAACCAAAATCAGTTTTTCAGGTTCTGGATTTTCCTCGTTCAAAATTTCTTCTTTATCCTTAGTAAATTCCTCCTCAACATCATCCCCAGCAAAAGCTTCACGAATAAGCTCTGCTTGAGAAGGAAGTTTATAAGATGATTTAGGGCTTGCAGACAACATCCCATCCACCATCTCTCCTTCGCTATCTGAACTACTTCCCTCGCCTAGTTCCTACACGATCCACAAGACCACAAAGGGAAAAAATGTAAGAAACAAATAATCGCATATAAAAGCCAAAATGAAGACAAATGAAATGATGTCATGCCTCTAAATCTTGATTTTGGGTGACTTGTTTAGTGACTTTTGAAGACTTGTCGATACTTCTATCTTCGTCATTTTGCGTGCCCATCTGCTAGTTACATGCCAACCATTATGACTATATTCAATTTTCCATTTGAAAAATTGCATACTAAGAAAAGGAATTCAAAAACAAATATAACCTTCTTCCAAGTATCTGATACAAATATAGCAACATCATAGGTTGATTTGGGACCTGATTCTGCAACGATATCATCCAAGTTCTGCAAGCTCTAAAAAGGGTTATATAATTGAGACAAAAGACCAAATAAAAACTTCAAGAAATGTTGGAAGTGAGAAATATGAAAACCTTAAGTTCAGAATCCCGAGGAGACATTGAATTGTCATCAAGAGAAACAGATTTGACTTTAATGTCCAGCGAATTATTTGTGCTGTACAGGCTATCACTAATATTTTCATTGGCATCTAGCTCTGCGTCACTTCCACTGTTTTCAGAACTATTGTCCAACTTCACTCTACTTGGCTCCACAGTCTGCTTCTTAGGCACACCAAAGACCCTTCTCCCACTAATGGCACCTGGTTTTGGTTTATCCATCCCACTTGCATCCTCTAATTGCTTTAGAGATGATTCATACTCTTCAAGATAAATTTTAGCTTCTTCTGCAGCTGCTTCCTTCCTTTTCTTCAAACCGCGTACCTGTCAAAATAATCAGAGAAGATAATAAAGTAAACAAAATTAGAATCCCTCTTTTTTTCTGATTCATTTTCTCCACCACTGCGAAACCTCAATTAGATTCAGACATGATACATTTTTTAGTTACTGGGGAAACCCAAGTACTCTCCTTCAAATCTGAGGAATTTTATGAAATTTTATGAATTGTCTGATTCTTGATTATCAAATCAGATACAAAAGAAAAGCAAAAAGGGCATCACAAATAAGGACAAAAACTATTTATACATATCTACAAGCATAGTACCATGATTCTAGGATAAGTTTTTTCAAAGACGAAAAAGGAAGAAATCCAGAACTTCCAGCAGAGGGACCTCAGAAGTACAAAAAGTAAAAGCACACAAGGTAAAAATGAAAAAATGGCTCCACAGACATTACCATGAAAGGTAAACTAAGAACTCCAGAACTTGGCTGTTCATCATCTTCTTCCAATACTTTAACTGTCTTCTCTTTTGCTTTTGCTAACAATTTAGATGCAGCTGCTTCATTGGATCCAGCTAAATCTTCGTCATCTTCCTCATCAGTACTTTCATCACTGCTGCTGTTGTCTTTCATAGAATTCATCTTTCGAGTCAAAAGAGAATGCTGATGAAGCTGCTCAGCTAAAGCAGCCCTAGTGCCCTCATCTTGAACATTCAAACCACGCTCTAGAATACGCTTTGCCCATCTAGAACTGTTCTTATGTCTCAAAGTCAATCGCTCCTGCACAATATTCAAGTTGAAAAGAATAAAACTTCAATGGAATCATGCAGGAAAATTTTGACAACAGATTAATCTTCTAAATACAGTGTTTCTGCATTATATGGTAAATTATCAATTACCTCTGCTCGCTTATATTCTTGCTTCATTGCCAGTTCTTTTGCTGCTTCTGGATCCATCTGTACCTCACGAGATGCTGCTTTCATCTTATCTTTCTTCAGAAGACGATGATATGTTTTTGATTTTATGTTTTTAATGCGCTTCATCTTCATTTCGTGACGGAATAGAAGGCTGCGCATTTTAGCTATATGATTCTGTCTGTCCCTATAATCTTCCACAGATATCTGCCAAAAACATGCAATTACTTTGTTGAGAAACACTAGTAATCAAGAAATCCCCAGGCCTAGATCTGACCACAGAGCACAAATCTCAAGACAACATACAGTATTTACAACTTCCATACCTTATTTAGTTCAAGAAGCCTGGCACCATCTTCTTTGTAAGCATCCATTACCTTTTTATCATAAACTAGTGAAGCCATTTTTTTCTCAAATTCAGTTCTAGGTTCAAATTCAGAGGCAATAGCCCCAACAGTTGAAAACCCCAAATCAATATCTTTGTCAAATATAATTGTAGGAGCCTCTCTGTTTCTCTTAACTAAGGGCTCCCACTTAGTAATATCTTTCTTTGATTTTTCATAAGCTGCCTTCCTCTCCAACCTGTCTTGAACTTCCTTCGGAAGTGGAGCTTGAAGAGGCTTAAACTTTCTCTGCATCTGATGTGTTCGCTTCCGAAGTTGGCTATAACCAGGTTTTCCCTCTAGACCTTCAAGAAGATCTTCGAGAGTAATGCGGCCATTACCATCTAGAACATCACGAGTTGGATTATACTCAGACTCCGGGTAGGGCTCAGAAACAACAACATCCCTTCTATTCTTCTTTCCTGACAGCAATACAAAGTTTAGATGAGGACAAAAACATATACACAATCCTAATGCTCCTAGCTAACTGAAATTGATCAACAGGAGATATACCTTCAATAGCCTCTCTAGGCAATCCAGTGATATCTTGCAACATCCTCACATGCCCTTCCTCATCATCTTCCTCGCGATCACTACCAAAGTGGTCTGCACCTCTTCTTTTAAAATCTAGGCCATCATTGTTATTTTCATCAGCATCATATTCGCTATCATCATCTGACCGCACGTCCTCATCCTAAAAGAGAAAATTATTGTTAATAAATAACAGCGGTTACCACAAGTGTAAGCTGGAAAGGCCAATGATGTATAGGAACAAGCCGTCATGCAATGTGACAACATACACAGACAAAAAAAATGAAGAAAAGAAAACAATAGCATCCAGGTTTATGTCCTTGCTGAAACTCAATATTCATCATGATGACATATCATTTGAAATTACGAAAACTAACATGGTAATTCCTACTAAACACCTACCTGAATCCTACATTGTATCTATTTTCGCTTCTAGATATCACAGTAACAACAAAACAATTTAAACAAAAACAAAAGAAAACGCAGTTCAAGATAGCACTAAACGAAACTAATTCGCGTGCAACCAAATGTAATACAAAAACAGAGAGCCAGAAAAGAACACCTGGAATTGATCAGGCAACTCGTACTCATAGTTGTCAACAGGATCGTAACGCCTGTTCTTCTTGGACTCCTCTTCAGGCACGCCCTCCTCGTACTCGTACAAGTCGTTGCCTTCATCGGAGCGGATGTCTTCGTCTTCCTCTCCACTGTTGGATTGGTTCGTAGGGTTTACACGGTCGAGCTCTTTCCGCAGCGCGTTAGGCAAGCGAGGACCGCATCTCTTCTTCTGTTTGTTTTTCCCACGATCGCCTTTACTTCGCTTGAAAGTTAGGGTTTTGCTTTTCGAGTTCTTCGAATCATCTCTTGTTTTTCTCTTCTTGTCTACCATGGCTGTGGATTGTGGAGCTCCTCCCGAGCAGGACAAACGTCGTTAATTTGTTTTGTTCTGCTACCTGGTAATGTAACGGCTGTGAATGCGGAGCGCAGGGTCCGAACCCGGAGTTGTGGCTGTTTAAATACTTATTTATAGGAGGACCGTCCGGCAATTCGGGTCTCCATTTTGTGTGGGTCATTAAGAATATCAGGTCCAAGCTAAAAACCTTTACGGCGAGGAGCCCTGTTTTCTTTGCTAACATAATGCACTATTTAAGTACCTGATAATTTGTATCTTTATACTAGGGATGGCAATGGGGCGGGGTCTCCGCACGGCACCTCCGCTCCTCGTCTTTGACTCCTGATTTCTAAAATGAGGATATTTTTGTCTCGTTTTCTATTCCCGAGATTCATGTTAAGTCCTCGCGGGAACCCAAATCTCTGAACCCTCACTCTGCACCTATATAAAGTTGGCTCATATGATTATATCACACTTCCATAAAATATATTATAGTGCAATAAAAAAAGCTATTATATTGAAAATTAAACAGGAGCCTTCTTGAACTATAATCTTAAATTCTCAACGCTCAGTATATTCTCAAATTCTCAATAAACTATTCGTGAATGACAACTAAAAATATAGCGTAAATTACAACTGAAAATATAACCAAAAAAATTTCTATTGTAAAAAAAAGAAGAAATACATATTATTTCAAACATTAAACTAAGTCCACCACCCTGAATTTGAGAGGAAACTACAAAACTAAAACGTTGTACTTTTTGTCGATTATACCTAACTTTTAGTAAAGAGTATAAAATTAAAAATATATAATATATTTATAAAATTATCGTGAACGGGGATTCCCATAGGGCAGGGATTATTCAACCTGTCTCTATTCCTGACTCTGTCTCGGGGTTATATTTGACTCGTCCCTAATTCTACGGGATGATTTTTTTCTTAATCCCTGCCCCAAATAGGGAATCTTCACGGGAATCCCATAACCCTGAACCCATATTGTCATCCCTACCTTATACTATCCTAATTAAGTTCTTCATTTTTTAATTGTCAAATAAAGCAGAAACTGCAAATAGTTAAACAGTAAAATAGTAGTGTGATAATAATTAATTAATTTTGACTTTAGTAAATTTCACTAAAATGCAGTTCTATTAAAAATTTACTCATGAAATGAATATGAAATTAAAAGTTTCTTTAAATCTTTTTAAAATAACATAAAAGGTGAACCTTGGAGCTAATTGATAAAATGCACGTGCTTAAATCACGAAAATAATCTTTTATAAAAATATAAAGAAAATGTTGCGCATAAGGGGAGAATTATGCATCGGATAAGATATCTTTTTTAAAAAATAACATGATTAGGTTCATTAAAATATTTTATTATTTTTTATGGGACATTAAAAGTCATTATTCTTAGCACACATAATCAATTTGTTGACATTAAAACTTACAACCCTAAATATGGTCATTTTATCTTTTTCATTCCCTACAAAATTGCCAATATTTCCAAAAATTATGCTTTTTTAATATTTAATTTTATTTAATTCTTAATATTAAATATCACATTGGCATAATAATGAATATTGTAGATAAAAACTAACATGTCATCATTGAAATAAATTTAACTTTTATAGTTTGATAGTGTCACTACAAAAATGGATAACAATTAAAATTTGTTGAATTTCTAGCGTAAATTTCTTGAAAACTTGCTCTAATTGTTAGACAAAAACACTATTTTCATCATTTTAATCCACTAAATTTCAATTTCTCTACCTAGTATATAATTTGATTTTTCAATTTTTAAAATATGTAAGCGGAACACAAATGAGACGAACATTCCAATTGAGTTGAGCCCTCTTTGTCTACAATTCATATGATGTGCTTAATTTAAATTATAAAGTATATATTTGGCAATAACACCAATTATTTATTTATAATTAATATATTAAATCTTAAGATTTGATTGAGATATAATTTTATTTGTCAGTAATTGTAGTACACAGTTTCAAATTAATGATTGTCATGTTTCCTAAGCCATACCATAATTTAAAAGACTTGAAAGAAAAATACTGATCGATTCGAAGTTATTCGTTAATTTCAGAGTAATTTTCGTTGTTAATTATACAGTTTAAGTGATCTTCGTACGTGGCTTTGGGAGCGAGTGCCTCTGTCATTGTCTACGTTCCAAACATGAAGGAAGTCACGGTGATGATCCATTCGAAGATGTCCCAGATCTAGATTTCACAGAGCCAGGCGCTGTAAGAAAAGTACACACGCAACATGGGGACAGGACCAGAGAAGTAATCAACCTTTACAGAGGAATACTATGCCAGCCGTGAAAGTTCAAAGCAATACATGCTTTTTGGACCGTAATTCTGTATAAATAATCCAATATTGACAAGCTACTTGTCTTAACGAATGTGTTAAAAGTTGAAACGAGTGACCTAGCTACTTGGAAGAGTGCTTTACGAACCTGCAAGAAGATGCACCATGAATCGAGGTGGTGGTTGCCTCATTGGAGGGAGCACACGAAGGCGAGAAGCCTCTGTTGGAGAAGGAGAGCACGTGCAGTGAAAGTTGCATTGGCACCGGAAGATTGCAAATACGTGTGCACGTGCCCTGCTTCTCCAACAAGGAACTGCTCACCCATCCAAACATCGTTGATAGCCACCACTTAAGGAGGAGGATGTGATGTGAAAAGGCTTGAGAGGTGACTCACTACACCTTGTATTTATAGGTGTAAGTTCACAACGACTTGGGGAGAAACACACATACATACGGAGAGAGACAGAGAGAGGCCACAGGGTCAGACAGAGACAGAAAGATTGCTTTATTTATAGCCAATAAAAAGGCAAGGAGTGAATTTAAAGTATTGGTGTGAAAGTAAAATCCCAACTCTCTGGTAATCAACAGCATTAAGGCCATGCCATGCAATCATGGTGGTTCCATTGCAAAGAAATTGATTTCATATATGTGTAAGGAAAGACTCACGCAAGCTCATATCTGGCCTTAATTCCACAAAAGCCACCAACCTTTTGTTCGTCTTTGCAGAGCACAGTGAGACAAGTGCAGAGCATTTGATGAGAGAAGCCTATACGTCAACCAACATCACCTTGTACCTAGCTACCCGATTCTAGCCTTCGGATCACGAACCCTTCTTCCGTTAGTACTTATGGGTCCCATGGAACGGAGTTGTGGGGTTGGATTTTTTTTATAAAAATTATTCTGATGATACGGGAAGATATAAACTTTGCTGGAGCAACTAGTTGACGAGAATAATGTAAGAGTGCACGTAGTCTTTGCGTGTTGGTCCAAAGGTTTTTGAGTACTTGGAGAGTGAAGTGTGCCAGTTTTTTTGAAAGAGTTTTCCTCCCTAGGTAGTTATGATTCCCTTGAGTGGGTAGGTACCAGCTTTTTCTCCCAGAATTTATGGTGGGTTTTTACTCTTCATGGCTTTAAGAGTACGAATTGCTGCAAGTTTCGAGTCAAATGAACAGTGTAATTGGGATGGTATTAGCTACGGTTGAGAGCTTTAAATAGTGTTAACTTCCCCTATGCTTCACCCTTTATAGTAGTCGCACTGTCGCCCACCAGGTAACCAAAATTTAATAGCAGTTGCCATTAGTGAACCTCTCATGTCTCGTCCCAACCCATCATGTTGATGTTATGAAGTTGGTGATGGGTTATAAAGCATCGGCAAAGTTGGAAGTGAAGGTTTAGGGATGCATGCCATAGGTCAGAGATTAATGCAATTCGACATCTAAACTTCGGAAGTACTGGTGATGCATAAGGATGGAATCAGCCTTCTACAGATAAGAATCCATTTAAACTCCTCTCCTTGAAGCCTCGAATTAGTTCTGGTTGCGTAGCTGTTTATTTACTCCCTAAATCCCTAGAGCAGGCAATCGCTGAAACTTGAAGCACTTACTTAACCCTTCCATGGGGCTTCACAAGAACCTTCTCTAAATTTAAGAGGTCTAAGTATGGCAGGTGAACTGAAACCCACCTCTACAAATGATAGGGGGAATGGGACTTGGCGTCATTCTTTTGTCCTCTGGACGAAGAACATAGATTCTGGCGTGAGATCATCATCAAATCTTGAGGTATAAATGGATAGCGTGTGCACTCTGCTCTTGTGACCTTGTACTAAATGTTTTACCTGGTGACACACTCATATCCGTTCAAATACTATTTGAAACTCGACTCACTCGTGCTTTCAAGAAGCTAAATTCTACTGCACTCGATGCAATGTTTGCCTATGCTTGGCGAAGAAGGAACCATAACTACAACGACATAACCCAAGGTAGTGACGTTCAGTAGAACAGGCTACAGGAATCATTTCCCTTGCGTACCGAACTTAAATACGGGACATGTCTGTGCCCACAATATATGGACAATTTAACGAAAGTTCTCATACGTGGGTGGTAAGAATCCAAAAGCAAAGACCATGTCCGACTTTTTTTGTCGTCAGTAACCCATCCAACCGTAGGGTTTAGCACGTTTGTATATTCATAAGCCAACTAATGAGAAATTTTTTTCAGTTAGTTATTATATTATTTATTTTGTAAATAATTAATTAAAATAGTTTATATTTTATAAATAATTAATAAAAAATTAATGATTTATAAAATTATTAAATTTTAAATAAATATGAATGATTTTTTTATGATAGTAAAAATTAATGTTTTGATAATATCTTATAATATTTTGATAGTAAGTTATTAATATCTCTAATCTATCTTATTTGTAATATTTGATTTCTGCTTATATCTATACTTTTTAAGAATAAAATTTAAGATTGTTTAAATTTTACTTGAGTTTTATTATTTCTTCTTTTATCTATCTCTAAAAACTAAGCAAGTAAAAATTAAAGAATGAAGCTAGCTTCTCATTCTTACCTTTTTATTAGTAAGTAGCAAACAAGTGGTAAAGGCTAATAAGGAGGAACTAGAAGCATAGGTAAAAAATTTGAAATGAGCAGTGGAATGTCACATAGATGGTGGTCAATGCTTGTACATGGAATTCACGTTAACCACATAACGGATTGTGATCTAATCCACACTCTAGATTATATACTCAATTGTACAGTAAGGTGTCCGACAAGAAAATGCAAACAAGATCTTAGACCATCTCAATTATGTAGCCAGACCACAGTAACAGCAACTAATTGAGGATGTTAGTCACAATTGTCATACCTTGTGGGCCAGGTTGCTCCTTCGGCTATAAGTTAAATGGACCTCCATCCAAACAAGTACAAAATTAGGCATGACATTTGTTGTAGTGAGGTCTGACGACTGATGCTGACAAGATTCCTCGGTCTCTTGAGAGGAGTCCTGCAATGATTGATTGCTAGAAATCAATGTTTTTCATCAAACATCATCTTAACGAGGTTATTGGAGACGGGATTTAATTTTATAGTGTTTTATTCTATTCCGTAAATCTCAGTTATTTATTTACACAGGTCTTATGTAAAATTGGACAGAGGATCTTATTTCGATTAGTTGTACCCCATGATTTATCAAGAAACAGCACAAGCATACCTTAATACTAGGTTGCTTTTTCTTACATTAAGTATAGAAGATGAGTTGATTAGAAGCAAGCATGCGACAGATATGTGTGTAAATATATGCCTTTGGAATGAAAAATCAGGACGAGACTTGGATCTCAACCCATCTTTCTATGCTGCCTTTTGCTTACATGCTTCCGTTCCGTTGTGCTATGTTTTCGTTACTGTCATGTTTGAAAAACAAAATAGCATAATCATGCTTTTATACATAGTGTATCTTTGATTCTGTTATGTTTCCGAAACAAAGACAAGCTTCATAAATATATTTGTTCATCGTCGGCGAGGAAGTTACAGTTTTCGCCTATAGAAAAGTCACTGTAGATGAGGTTGAATTACAGATGGCTCATAAGCAAGGTTTTTGAGTTTCATACATTACCATATTGAAGGTTTTGAGTATCATACTGTATGGTCCTATATTGTCGTATCGGATTTTAGTTGTTGGTACATCAATTTTTTAATCAAATTTTTTAATTAAGAAAAGTTATAAATTAAAAATATATTTTTATGTTTAAATATTTTTAATATAAAAATATTTTTAAAATAGTTATTATGTTTAGAAAAGCATTTTTATGTTAATTTTAATAACTATAGTTATTGAATCAATGTAAAATATTTTTTCAATTTTAATGATAATAAGACATTACTATTTTCATATAATTATTTTTACATTGATCGACTACTTTCATCTTTCCAACGTTATTTTTTATATATTATTTTTGTGTTACATGTGGATTTGTCGAAAATAACCTCTTTATTTAGTAGAAGTAAGGCTGCATACAATCTACGAGAGCATAGTTTGGATGGTTAGTTCAGTTGTAAAGAAAATTGGTCTCAAGCAGTATAAAGTAGACCATTTGGTGTTCTATCAACAAACAAGATCTGGTAAAATTCTACTGATCGTTTATGTCGATGATGTTGTTATTGCTGGCGATGATTAAAATGGAATTCACAGATTGAAAAATTCCTGTAACAACAATTCCAAAAAACAAAAACGATCTTAGTTTATTGAAGTATTTTTTTGGGAATCAAAGTTGCAAGATTTAAAGATGGTATTTATCTCTCCCAACAAAAGTATGTTCTTGATATCTTAGAGGAAGCTGGCTTGTTGGGATGTAAACCAGTGGATTATCTAATGGATCCTAACATCAAACTTGATGCAGACTAGGGAGAACTCTTGAAAGATCCAGGAAATTACAGGAGATTGATTGAGAAATTAAACTATCTTATGTTTGACATCTCATTTAGAATAAGTCACTGCAAGAAAAATGTCATTTAGTGACAGACATTATCGATGGAAAATCTAAACATTTCGTCGGCAAGGCAGGTTAGTGACGGAATTTACCGAAGGACAAAGGCGTCGTAAAAATGACCGTAGCTAATAATTTTCGACGAATAACAGAATGTCTATAGGTAAATTTACTGTTTAAACAGTTATATAACCGTTGAAAAATATACCGATGGTGCTTTGTGCAGTTGACCGTCGGTAAATTTCCGACGGTCAATATTTTCCTGTTGGCAGATTTATAGACGGTATTGTTTTTTCCGTCAGTAAGTTTATTACAATATTAATGACGATTATGTTTTGTTCCGTCGGTGAGTATACCGACGGTTATTCTGCGAAAAATCCTGTTAGGAAATTTGGTGACGGAATTGGTTATTCCGTCTGTTACTTAATGTCAATATTATCGACGGTTTGTTGTTTTCTGTCAGTAAATAGAATTGGTTTTACCGATGCATTTTTATTGTCCCATCGGTAAATAAACAAAATTAAAAAATACCATCACTAAATTTTATTTGATGATCCTATGGTTGGTGTATAATTTACGCAGTAATGAATCATCTGTGCATAATAATTTGATTTGTTTATACATTTAATTTGTTTAAACAGAAAATTGATTAATGATATAAAGTTAAAATTATCTTAATTGATAATAAAAACATTAAATTGTACATAATAAGTATTTGCAATTCAAATGAAATGACTACAAAGTACACTATTAATTTGGTGACTACGGATACTCTGATTGTTGCGATGAGGTGCTACCCCTTCCCTTCAACTCATCCATCTCATTACGGAGCTGAGTTATGTACTCTATCGACTATTGCAACTGAGTTGCCAATGTCTGCACTATAATCCGAAGTTCTTGGACTTCATTGGTTGTGGACCGCATACTAGATGTTGTTGTAATGGACATGGAGGATTGCGAATAACATGTATTCGCAAAAGAAACTAAGCTGAATTTCCTTCCACAACGTTCCCTACCACCCACTACATGAAGAGGTTTGAGTCTCATCAATATCTTCAGACTGTTGAGACTGTCGTTGAATGCTTTCTTGTATTTGGTCCTATTAGAAGGCAATGTTTATATTAGTAAGTGATAATTATTAAGCATTAATATTAAATCATAAATTTCACATACATTTAGTTCTCTACATCGGGTGTTGACGAATGTTATACCGTCATGCTTCTTAGTGTGAGTGTGTAAAAAGAGCTGATGAGGTCTAGGCCTCATGCCCATAGACTTTTCCTGCATAAGAATAAAATGTTATAAGTGAAGAATTTATAAAAATTTCAGTAGAGTTTCCTTTAGTTTTATGATATTTACCCCCTATTGAATAAAAAAATAACTCAACAATACAGTCATATATGGCACCAGACATTTATAATATTATCATTCTCCATAATACACATATTTTTATTACAAAATTCATACATCAAATTAAATTGAAATATAGCAAAGTAAAAAATACGAATATAAATATAAAGTGTAGATACTTACCTCCACGTCTGTGGTAGAATTATGCTCTGAAATAGACATTGCCTCAGGTAATGTCTAATACTGCTGTCAACGACTCTATATTTGTTCAAAAATATAAGGCAGTCGTACACCATCCTTGTGTATCGCACCAACAAAGTCTCGATAATGTGTACGTGCTCGTCTCTCCCATACTTTATAAATGACGATGTCAAATTCAGAATCCCAAAAAAATTCTTTATGAAACAATAGGAAAAACATTCCATAGATACTTATAGTGTAATAATATTTATCTAATTAATGTATAAAAATTAATTAAAAAAGAAAATAATATATTTTTTTGTACCTCAAACTCCTGATAGTAAAATTCCTTTGTGGCCTGAGAGATATTCTTCCATACATAACCCTCAGGATCAATCATTTCCTTGAATTTGGATGTCATGTTTCTTGAGTACGGTCCAGACGGAATCAACCTAATATAAAAACAAATAATTTATACCATTTTTAAAATTTAAACCTATAACTTAATTATAAACATATTGTGTTTCATGTATTTTCACTTATAGATTATTGACAATTGTGATGTAAGTTCTTCCATCAGGTCCCTTAGCTCCAGGCTGGCGGCTGCATCCTTCATCTACATTGTTTACCTATGATATCTCTATCTGTGTAGGGGTAGTGGATGGTGTAGCAGCAGGTACAAAAGGTGATGCCTCATTTGCAAGTGTAATAGCTGGAGGGTAAGGAGGTGATTTAGTTCCAGCTGCAAAATGTGATGCTTCACCTGGACAGTAAGTAGCTTTGAATCGTTGTCTAAACCTTAGTCGCATTATATCCTGTTTCCTCTTTGGTGGCATATTTCAACCTGAAATTAATATTTTTTTGAATTTTCTAGAAATATAACAATTTGAATTCAATATTTTATATAATATATTGAAAATGAAATAATTGATTTGTTGAATATAATATTCAATTACAAACACAAATTAATCGTTATCATCACTTAATTGTAAATCAAAATCATCTTCTTTTTCTGAAGAATTAGAATCAAACTTAGACTCCTCTTCAGATCTCTGGCGCTCCTCATCCTCTCAAGATAAAATATCAACATATTCATTAAATGGATCGTTCAAAGGTTCATTATCCTCATATAAACATATTCTTGAAATGCTTCACTTTCAATTCTCTGTTCTTCTTTTCCATATGATTCAAAAACACCTCTAGGTTTAACTTTGCAAATAACCAACCAATCTGACTTATCTCCTCGTAAGCTAGGAAAATGGATATAATACACCTGGATCACTTGAGGTTCAAATTGTCTAAATCTTCTTCGCTTGTTGATTTCAAATAGATTGTATCAACTATGCACTTTTGTACCAACATTTGGAGTTAGATCAAACCAGTCATACTTAAATATCACACTTTGCTTTATTGGCAATGCAAGGTACTCAATTCCATGTATCTCAATAATTTTACCATAATAATCCATCAATTCTCCCTATATGCAAACTCCACTATTTATTGTTGACATGCTATAACCATGATATTCTGTATGATATTTGTATCCATTAACGAAATACATCATATACGATTTAACAGTTCGCAAAGGTCCCTTTGCAAGATCACATATGAACTTGTTCTCTATTGGATTTTCTAAGGCCTAAATAAAAGAAATTATCATATTAAACAGTATAATGTCATTTGAACACTTAAATATTATAATTCAATCATTTCAATATTTGTAAATGGAAAATTACATATTTCTCGAACCATCGAGGAAAGTGTCTTCCAACTTCTTTATTGATATCATCCTATATTTTATCGGGCATTAGCTCGTGTAACAATTCCTCGTATAATTTAAAAACATTATTATGTATTTCAGTTATGAATAACACTAAATTTCAAAACCCAAATAATCAATTTCAACTTACTACATGAAAGGTTGAACCTCTTGATAGTTCAATAAAATGTAACCATGGGCAGCCTCAATTTCTTTCTCTGTTAACATTCTTCTTGTTGAACGTCCATATGTTCGACCATGATATGTGAAAATGGATAAGTTACCATCAGCATCACTTGTTCCTCTCTCATCATCATTACGAGGAACTTTTCTTTCTCTTGTGTAAAAATGTGGCTCAAAATAATGTGAACAAAATGTACTGGCTTCCTCTACTAAATAAGCATTACATATCGAACCTTCAACTCTAGCCTTGTTTTTGACATTTTTATTTAAGTGATGCAAATACCTACATTAGCGAATAGGGTTATACCAATTTAGTTATTAAAACATGTTATTACTTCAATTACAATCATTTTGTTGAATTACCTCTCAAATAGATACATACATCGATATTGAACTGGATCGGCTAGTTTAGCCTCATGCGCTAAATGTACAGGTAGATGCTCCATACAGTCAAAGAAGCTTGGAGGAAAAATTTCTTCTAACTTGCACAAAATTACTGGAATTTTCCTTTCTAGTTTTTCCATTTCAGCCAGCTTGATTTCAGATGATATTAAGCTTTTGAAAAACAAACTTAATTCTACTATTACTTCCCAAACCTTGTTCGGTAGCAACTCCCAAAATGCAATTGGAATTAGCCTTTGCATAAATACATGACAATCATGACTTTTCATCCCAAATAATTTGTACTTCCCCATGTCTACACACTTTGCCAAGTTTAAAACGTAACCATCGGGAAACTTTAGACTTTTCAACCATTCACACAATATTTTCTTTTGTTTTTTGTCTAAAATGCAATATGCTTTCGAATATTTACCAGTGCGAAGATCTTTATGTAACTCATTCCTTCTATAAAAAAGTGTCAAATCAGCTATTGATTTTGCACTGTCTTTTTTCCTCCCTTCAATGTTAATTATGTTATTGAAAAAATTGTCAAAAATACTTTTTTCAATATGCATCACATCTAGATTATGACGTATCAAATTAGTTTTCTAATATGACAAATCCCAAAAGATGCTTTGTTTTCTCCAACCAAAGTTTTTACTAATACTTGTATACTTCATCAGCTTCAAATTTTGTAACTTTTAGCAAACCTAATTCCTCAATCTTCTACAATATCTCTTCACCAGCTTTGTAAGGGGGAGGGGGTGTTTTTACCATCCTATTATTAATGAACTTTTGTTTATTGTGTCTAGATGGATGATCTGGAGGAAGAAATTTTCTGTATTTATCAAACCAACATATTTTACTCCTATTTGGAAAATAAAACGTATTAGAATCATTGCCACAATAAGGACAAGCCAATTTCCCTACTGTGCTCCATCCAGACAACATGACATATGCTAGAAAATCACTAATCATTCACATCAAAGATGCTTTCAACACAAAATTTTGTTTCAGAGACACATCATATGTCTCAACACCATATTCCGAAAGATGTTGCAATTTATATATCAATGGTTGTAAGAATACATCAATTTTATATTTGGATTTGTAAGCCTAAGCATAATCACTGTCAAGAACATATATGCCTCTTTCATACACATCTATGGAGGCAAATTATAAGGATTAATTATGATTGACCATGATGAATATTGCTGGCTGGATTGATCAAAAGGTTGGAATCCATCCATCGACAATCCCAACCTAACATTTCAACTTTTAGTTGCAAACTCATAATGGGTGTCATTGAAATGTTTCCATGCCAGTGCATCTGATCGATGACCCATTATTCCATCTTCCTGCTGGTGTTTATTATGTCATCTCACGTGAGATGCAGTAACATCATAAGCATATAGTCTTTGAAGTCTCAGAGTTAGCAGGAAAAAATATATCCACTTTCAGGGTACTAATTTATGTTTCATAGAATGCTTTCTAGGCTTGAACCTAGATTGACCACAAAAGTACTCTTGTAATTCCACATCATCTTTCCAATACAACATACATCCCAATTTGCAACAATCAATCTTTTCAACAGGTAAACCAAGACCACTAGTAAGTTTCTTCATATTGTAAAAACTATCAACCATTGTATGACCAGGAGGCAATGATTCATTAGACCATCCAAGAATTTTCAAAACTACGATTAGAAATACGTCTTTCAGAATTTATGTTCAATATTCGACCAATTGAAGACAATTGAGTCATTGTCTTACAATTTGGCCATAGTTCTTGGTCAGCTGAGTGTAGTAAGTCAAAAAACTGTTTTGCATGTGGGTTTAGTTCTTCTTTAAGATTTTCTATATTTTCCTAAAAGGTATAGCTAGCTGCATCATAAACCATTTGCATGTAAGGATTTTCATTTGCATTCACATTTTTTGTTCTAAATCCAATCCCCCCTTCAAACTTATTTAAGTTCACTGACGATTGTATTTCATTACCCCTTGAGGTGCTACAAATTAATGGTTTCCCATATTGTGTCCACCCAAAATAATTTGGGACAAACCCTTTTCTCAATAAATGCTTATTCACTTCATCAATAGGAAGGAAACAAATGTATTTGCACTTTTTACGTGGACATATGATCTTTGGGTCATCCATATATGCAAGTCGAGAACATGTATAATGAATAAAAGCTTCAACTTCCTTTATAAACTCAGGATTAATGAAACTATCAGGTGTTAATCGTCTATACATCTAAGATCTATTAACATTACTCATTTCTGCAAAACTGTTAATTTCAAATAGTGATTCCATAGTTAGTATCCTTGATGGTCCCCAAAGTTTACAGAACATCTAAACTTTACACAACATTCCCTAAGTATTAACCAATTGAATTAATAACCTACAATTGATTTCAAAACTATGGTACATGATATTGTTTACACCTGTGAATCAAGAAAACAAGTTCTCGTTGTTACTCCTAAGCTCGAGGAATGTTTCACCAATAAGCCTCACGGGGAGCTGCATCACGGGTTTCCAGCCTATATATTGTCCTAGGGGTTTATTAATGCCTTAAATCATCCATAACATCTCAAACTCATTCCACATATAGTAAATACTTAGATTATTAAAGAAGAACATAAAAATTCATCAATGATTATAAGAATATTTTAAATAATAACAAAAAATCAAGATCTCCTTTGCATTCACACAAAATCCATATGTATCTGAACCGTATTATTAAAACAATACATATGATAGACATTAGTTAGATGACTAACCTAGATGGATGGGCAACTTCAAACTACAAAGAAGAAAGATGAGCGATGCTCTTCAACATAATATAGGGCCTGCGAAAAAGAATTTTTCATATTTACTATAATACACTTTTTCTAATATTTGTTAAGAAAATAAGATAAATTGCATTAGTTAAATCTAATGGCGTTTCTCGATCCTTCAATAAAGTTAGCTTTTGGTTTTTCTACTTCAAGTTTATAATTGAACTAAATCCCTTTATGTTTGGTGTTAATTTAGGTGATGATTTTTTAATTCTTCTAATATCAATGTCTATAACATTGCATGCGTTATTGGCTATGGTATGAGGTTCTTCAACCTCTAGCTTTCAAATATACATACTATTATTGTTTGCATATGGATCCAAGCTATGTATCTTAATTAGAATAAATTATAAAAAGACTAGGAGTTTTAAATGGCATCCACACTTAATATATAGCTAACTAGAACAGAATAAAAAACTAAGCAATTGAAATATTAAGTTGTTTTCTTGACTCATATTAAATATCATAGAGATGTCTCTAAGTTTGTTAATTCTATCAGAATTAGTCAAGTAAAAGTAGAATTAATTCTAGCATATCTTCATATAAGTTTGCTAATCTAACATATAGTAAAGAAAGTTTAAAGTTTAATTTTTTCATTTTACTCTTATAATTAATTTTTGAACTTGAAAGGAAAAAAACCCTCTCATATTAATAGTTTATACGAACTATAATTGACCAAATCATCAATAATTGATTTGCACAAGAATATGAAATATGCTTATAAACAACTAAAGTCTATAATATTCTTTTGGTGCATCTAAAATCGAAAGTTTAGAGCACTCCTCTAAAAGTATTAGGAACATAGAAATGGTGCATGAATATATTTAAAAGAATGAATTAATAATTAATTGGTATGTGCTCTTGTTTGATGTCATCCACCTGCATTCTAGGCCTCTAAGCGTGAAGTAGAATAGATTTATTATTGACATGCCATGGAGCTACTCGCAATACCTTCTTTACACCATTAGGATTTTAGAACCTGAATAAAAATACATCATCACTATTAATACGTACATCCTAAAATCCATGAACCTTCTAGTTATACATCATCACTATTTAAACTTTCAAAGAATGTTGAAAATTAAAAAAAGAAAAACTGCCAACAATCAACCACAATACATTCAAGAAGAATAATATAAGAAAAACTCAAATCTGACACTGCTTATAATAAACCAAGCCTACAATTAATAACATCACGAAACAAAGAAAAATTTCAATAACCTAACAATAAGGTGATGACAAAATCCATAATAATAACGAGTACACAAATTCTTAAGAAAAACATATAAACTCTTAAATGAAACCCAGAAAGAATTAAGTGTCTAAACAATCCCATATTCATAAAAAATGCATCCTTGAACAAATTCAAGCATATCATAAAAACAAGGAGATCAAATCCCAGAATTATTGAGAATGTTCCAATTTTAACAAGGAAAAAGCTCATATATAATTGAACATTGATGCACTTTCTTTATTTGCTTCAGTCTTGTTATTATTTTTCTACTACTACTTGGATTGCTCCAATTTCGTTTCTCACACTCACCATTTTAGATTTTAATGGTAGGTTTTTATCAATAAATTGGAAGTTTGAGCATTTGGTTGATATTTTTGATATTTATAACTAGTATATCAAAAGTAGACAAAGTTCAAGATTTAAAATGCAAAAACCTATTCTAAAAGCTTGTGCTATTTGGAATATAAAGTCGTGGTATTATAATTATTGATAAAATATTTACTTATTAGTGACTATATTTTACTTGAAAGTGGTGTTTGGAGATGTTTCATGAAATTAATGAATATCCTAATCACAACCCTTTTTCATTTTTTTTAGATATGACCTCCACATAATGGACCATACCAAATTGGAGCACACATTTGAACTCAAGTAAAATCCTAACAATACTATAGTTATAATCAAATCATAAAACATTTTCGAGATATTCTTTACATTTTTTGTCAAACAATAATCTATAACATAATAATTTATTTACAATCTTGAATGGTTTTTCATATGCATGTTTTGTTATCGTAGTTTTATTAGTAGAAAGCTATTAATGGTGCAATAATTTTGTCATTTAACATCACTCAAATATAAAGGTTATTTCAGATCTTCTTCAAATGCTTCCATTATAAGTTATTTGCGTTAGCAACATCATATTATATGTTGAATATACACATAACATAAACATATTAAGCTATCACAATCTATGATCAAAGTGCCTAATCTATATGCCATAATTCTAAGGCACTTTATAGGTAAATCCCATAGTCATCGTTTTTTACATTTAGTGAAGTTAATCAACATATAATTCAAACTCTAAAAGTGAACTTAACAACAATGTGT
>JAOQMS010000004.1:7552292-7562781 GCA_027563885.1 Erythroxylum longipes | reverse complement strand
TTATTTTTAATTTTTATTTAATGTATAGTTATTATTAGTAATAAAATATTTATTTTATTTTAAAAATAAAAATTAAATAAAAGACTAAATAACAAATTAAAAAACTTTGAAAAAAAAGAAAAGGTAAAAATTTAAAAATTATTGAAAATTTTGCAACTTAATCCCTATATTTTTCAAAATTTTCAGTACTGACCGGCATTATCTGTACCGGCCGGTATCGTCCAGTACCGACCGGTATTTATACCCGGTACTAACCTACCTTAATTTTATACCATTTTTCAGCCGGTATAGTACGTATCATACGGTACGAGATTCACAATTCTAATTACAGGGTTAAGTTTGTGTTGCCCAACAAACTCAGTAATCAATTAAGTTAATTGGTTATTTGATTTAAATATGTGAATTTATTTAATAATATTATTCAAAATACATAATTAACTGAATATTAAAGATGTCAAAAAGAACTCGGCCCGACCTGGTCTATGGCTTGACTGTTACTTCAAAAATAATATTATTTTTAACTTTTTAAAAAATATATATATATATGGTGGGCTGAGTTAAGCCGACCTTCCCGTGACCCATCTAGTCACGGGCCAACCCATCCTTACTTGTCTGGCCGTGAGACGGGCCAAGCCCGGGCTGCTCCGATCTGGCCCATTTAAATTTCTAGTCAATATAACATGTATATGCATATGAAAATTAATTATAGGGGGGAAAAAAACGTATTTGCAAAATTCCTCATTATACAAAGTGCATTCAGTAAAAGAAAGTTAGAAGGGACACGGTTAATCTTTGCTTAAGTAGAATAAGTTCTTGATGTATACATTAGTCCTTTATTTAGTAACGTAAATCGTACTTAAAACGTTTTTGTTCAACTTGTTATTGGCTACAAATTAACAAGGTGAAGTTTGCTTATTGCTTAGGACGAAGTCAACTCTGAGGTCAATGCAAAGGGGCCGCAGGCTGCTGGCCTACGTTGGCAGATGGCAGTCTGATAGGACTTTTGACTTTGGACCCGGCCTATTTTTCTCAACAGCTTATAAAAGTTCCGACATCACGTAGTCTGTTCTATGTTATAACAATAAAAATTCTTCAATAAGTTTCACTTGAACCAATCAATTAGTGCCAAATCATCAATACCAGTATTTCATCACCTTGCGTGGCAACGCAGAGTGGACGAAAGATACGGTTGTTATTTACAAACACCAGTTCAACCAACCCACTGCTCCAGTTTTAGCTTCTTTGAGAAGCTCAAAACATGACACAGTTGATTTGGTCGTTAGTCCTTTTTCTCCCGATTATTTAACAAGTTGATGCTTCCCTGCATTTCCATTCCCATAGCATCAACTCCATAAACTCATTAACAGCATCCATCCAAAGCTCTTACATTGGTAATTCAGTCGTCTCTTCAGTTACAGGATTGACGCACACGAGCTTGCGCTTCTTGTTCTTTCCAGTTCAAATTTGGTTTTTTGAAATTTTATATTGTAGGTTCGAAGACAAAAACTGTTGAAAATGTTGTCTGAGAGTTCATTAGTAGATGCTTCAGTTGGCAAGAAGAGGCAGAGGGAACCAGAAGTTGATGGTTCGAAAAGGTCCGAGAAAATTAGGGTAGTTGATGAATATCTTAGTAAGATGGGCATAGCGGCACTTCGCGAAGTAGCGGTGCTAATGGGTGTTTCGTCAAGTGGGTCAAAAAGAGATTTGATTCATAGGCTTTCTGCAGAACCACGGATGGACTCAAACAACGTTGCGCTTGAAGATTTACTTCCTAGTTCGTACTTTAACTTGATTCATGAATTAAAAGCTGTTTCGTTTTCCTCCACTGATTGAAATTTAGCTGCAGGGAAAAAAGATGGTGAAAAAGAAAAGGAGAAACTGGTCATTAGTGGCAGGAAGGGCACTGCAGTGCTGGATCAGTACTTGGCCGACCACATAAAGACAGAGTACCACGTTTTACAGCATGTAAAATATTGTGATAATTAGTAGAATTTTTAATCTTTAGTATGATATATAATTTCTTGCTTAACTTATCTAACTGTTTTTTTTTTTACCAGTAAGAAAAAAGAATCATGAATCCACAAGAGCACTAACCTCTCTGTTGCTAAGCTAAACTTCATCCGTTTCCCTGCAGGATGATAACATCTATGATGCGACTCTGAACCAGACAAATGTAGGGGATAACAATAACAAATTCTATGTTATTCAAGCTCTTGGTTAGTTCTTCTTACCGGAGTAGTAAATTGTTGAACATTTTCTTTTTCACAGGTCTCATCTGATCCTTATTAATTTAGTGGTGGTTGGGCTTTTTTGGCTACGTTACAAGCATTGCAAGATATGTTGATTTGTTATCATGACCATGCAGAGTATTTGATTGAGTTTACTTTTGAAACAAATTGCAGAATCTAATGGCGGTGGCAAATTCTTAGTGTACACTAGATGGGGCAGGGTAGGAATCAAAGGTCAAGACAAGCTACAGGGACCTTATGCTTCAAGGGACATTGCTATTAAGGAGTTTGAAACAAAATTTTTTGCGAAGACAAAGAACCATTGGGCTGATCGTAAGGAATTCATTTTCCACCCAAAATGCTATATGTGGTTGGAGATGGATTATGAGGGAAGCAAAGAATCTGGCGTGAGTTATTCTTGAGATCTATTATCTGTCTACTCTGCCTCCGTTATCAGATTACATGCAGTCCACCGTTGTATATTCTGTTCTTGAATCTTGTAATAGATCATGTTTCCTCTAATATCTGCACTTCCATTGTCAGGATGAGGAAAGGTCTACTCTCACCGTGGAAAGTCAGCTTCGTTTGACGAAGCTTGACCCTAGAATTGCAAATTTTATAGCTCTTATTTGCAACATTGACATGATGAAGCAGCGAATGCTGGAACTAGGTACGTAGTTTCTGATGAAACGATATGACAACTAATCAAGTGTCGTAGTTTCCACATCAGAGTAAACTGCTGAAATGCTGATCAGGACAAATCCTAGTACTGTACTGAGACAGAAGTCATGATTATCAGATATCTCTTTCTGTTCTATTGAAAGTAGGACTTGGGTTTGAAACAACTTCTAAGCTCACCCTCCATTAACCTCCATCAAAATCTGGAAACTTATTTATGGCTTCCCAATTGCATTGTTCTTGTTACTATCTTGCTAAAACGCTGCAGACATATCATTAAAAGAACGCCATAGATAGTCCAAATTCGCCTTTATACTTAATCAGGGCAAGTGACAACGCCACTGAGCAAAAAGGACCTAATTGTAGCATAACCAAATGACAGGCTTTACTTGATTAGGATATATAGCATCCTTTGATGGATTTCAGTTCCATCCGCTCAAATTAATATCTTGTTTTTATCTGTTTTCAGGGCTCAATACTGATAAGCTACCACTTGGTAAGCTGAGCAGATCAACAATCTTAAAGGTAAATTACATGATTAAACGCATGTACGTACTTGAGTTAGTATTGGAATACGGACAATAAACTCAAATTAATCAATTTCATACACATTGCTCGCACATATCAGTCGCTGGGACTTAATGATAATTTTCCAAAATATACAGGGTTATGATGTCTTGAGAAGGATATCTGAGATTATTGACAAATCCCACAAGGAAAAGCTGGAGCAGTTAAGTGGGTAAGAGCTTGCAAACATTGTTCACGCTTTTGGCCATTTGCTATTCGTTAGAATTCTTCTATATCATGTTAATTTGAAGGAAATATATTTCACGCTTTTTTATTGCAGGGAATTTTACACTATAATACCCCATAACCTGGGTTTTAGAAATATGCGTGAGTCCTATTCCTCTTCCTTCCCTTTCTCTGTCTTCTACATACATCATTTTATCTTGATGTGATTGCAAAGTTTCTTTCTTCTGATAATTGGTAAATACTATTCTAAGTAATGTCAGAATGTCCGTACAATCAAATTACTAAGGGTTACTGAAGTAGAATTTTTAACATTCAGGTGACTTCTGCATTGACACACACTACAAGTTGAAGGGTAAATTGGAAATGGTAATTCTTTGATCTTATGCTGATTGACTACTTTTGCTTGCTTGGTTCTTGATTTTCGTGTATTTGGCTCTTATTATACGTGCACTACCATATGCTTAACTTCACATGGAGCATGACTGTAGGTTGAAGCTCTAGGTGAAATTGAAGTAGCAACATCACTGATCAACGATGATATGTACTCTCAGGTGTTATTATTTGGCCATTAATTAATCTGCTTCATCGTCAAATTGTTTCTTCAACAGACCCTTCTTCATCTGTAACTGTACTTGCTGTTTTTCTCCAAGTTGTCTGACATTCTATCCTTACTTGATTTTCAAGGAAGATCCTCTATATTCACATTACAAGTGCCTTAGGTGTGATTTGATTCCACTTGAAGTTGGTTCCGAGGACTTCTCAATGGTACCTTCACGCATTCATATTATCTAATATCATTACAGCTGTAGATTCACCTTGTTAACTCACTTCTTTCTAATAACAGTTTTTGTAGCACTGAATTCATTTCTTTTCATTCTGCAGATTGACAAATATATACAGAATACTGGTGATAAGAGTTTCATAATTGACATTGTTCAAATATTTAGGGCTTCAAGAGAAGGCGAAACCGAACGGTTCAAGAAAGTAAGTGCATAATACTTTTGGTTGTCACCTTTGTATTGTCTTCCGGAGATTTTACTTCATTTCCTGTTTACCTTAGACCCCTTGAACGCTTCTGCAGTTCTCCAACACAAAAAACAGAACGCTTCTGTGGCATGGTTCTCGACTCACGAACTGGACCGGGATCTTATCACAAGGTTGTTATGGCTTTTCTTTCTGTGTTATTATTCTGTCTGATCAGGCTTTGAGAAGATCATAGAAACATTCTTGCATGAGGCAGATAACAATTCCTTGATTATCTTATTAGTCCAGGTCTGCGCATTGCTCCTCCAGAAGCACCAACGGCAGGTTACACATTTGGGAAGGGGGTTTATTTTGCTGATATGTTTGCTAAAAGTCAAGCTTATTCTTATGCTGGAGCAGACCCCAATGCTGTGCTTGTGTTATGTGAGGTGTGATTGGCTTTCCCCACAACATAGACCATCCATGCGACTTTTTCTCTGTTCTGTTGCAGAGATATTGTGAATAAGAAAAAGGGGTAATATAGGTAAATATATTTTTCCTGTTCCAGGTTGCGTTAGGTGACGTGAATGAGCTCCGAACTTTGAATCACAATGCTGACAAGTTGCCTAAGGGCAAGCTAAGGTTCTTTCCTTTTTCTGCCGCTAAATGCCAGCGTTAGATTAGATGCATATTTAATAATCAACTATAAAGTAAGAAAGAATAGCTCCGTTTAGATTAAAGCCATCAGAGGACATGATATTGTGGAATCCCTTTATTTATTTAGTTATTATTGTTCGACCATATCACCTTGCGCGTTTGCATTACAGTGCAAAAGCAATAGGAAGCATTGCTCCAGACCCCTCGGAGGCTGAGGTTCTTGAGGACGGAGTAATTGTTCCACTGGGAAAGCCCATACAGCAAGCGGAATCGAGGGTATACTATTAGACGCTGCTTCATTTATTACAATGACCAAATGATTTGGGATAATATTGATACTGATGGGTTGGTTATCTTGCAGGTGGTTTGCGGGAGAAACGAGTACATAATATTTAACGTTGATCAGATTCGAATACGATACGTAGTTCAAGCCAAAATCCAGTACAATTACAAGGTGGTCGATTGCTGTCAAGAAAACCAAACAAACTGATTCCCATCGAACATTTTAGACTTACTACCGTCTTGTATGTTTCTCTGGAGGTGGAGGGTGATAATGTATTAGTATTGCCTATTAACAGTTCCAATGTCACTTAATGCTCTCTCCCTTCTCGTCTTTCTTTACAGTGAGAAGTCCTCTGTGTCAACAAATAACTTTCTTTCTTTGTGATAAGAAGATAACAAGTTCAAGTAAGGAAAATATTTGCATACTATAAAATTTATGTGTGCACATTTTTATCAAGAAAGAAAAACAATGTCAACAAGACGCGACGTTATACTTGGAGAGGTACCAATCACCATTCGTCAGCGTTGCGCCTCATTGATTCAAGGAAATATAAAATGGGGTTTGACTTGTTTATTGCTTTGTTAGCTTTCCTTTTCTTCTAATATAATTCATAGGAGTAAAAAAATATTAATAAGTACCTGCTCTACATTAGATATTTCTCTATTCGGCAAAAAGCATCTTTTGAATTTTCAAATCTTAATTAATGTACATTTAAATTTTTAATATCAATATTTTAAAAATCTTTCAAATCTGATATTAAACTTTTAATATCATTAATATTTTGCCAATTATTTTATGATATGATATTTTTATTTAATTTTCGTTTTTAATAAGACTCATTATTACTAACATAAAATTCAATTGCATGCAAATTCTCCTTTCCTTTCCAAAATCCCTAATTCTTTTACATTAGCAGTGGTGAGTTTTATTATAAATAAAAATTAAATAAAATATCATGTCATCAAATTACTAATAAAATCTTGATGAAATTATAAGTTTCATTGGAGTTAGACTCAATAGTGTTGAAATTTTTTAAGGCTCTCAAATATTAGAGTTTGACTTACATTTTGGTGAAAATCTTAAGGTTCAAAAGAGTTTTTTTTCCCCTCTTTATTCCTTTCTTCATTTATGTCCTCTTTCTATCTTTCTTTAAGCTTTTGTTTATTTTTTATCACTCTTTTTTGTCTCTTTCACTTCTTTTTTCTCTCTCATCATAGCTTTTATAGTTGACACAAATGCTTTGTAAAAGTGATAAATTGATTTGGAGTTCTTTATCTCTTTATCTCTTTCTGTTACATATAGTATTTCATAGCATCAATTTTTTGGTCAATAACCAAAGTCACAATGTGCTCTATCTACATAGGATATTAAATAGAGAAAATAAATTTAAGTTTCACAAATATGTTTCTAATAGCTTTTTAAGAGACACTATACCCTTTTTATATTGATTTGATTTGATAAGATTCGAATAAGATAATGGTTTTATCTTTATAAAAATTGTAGACATGACAGGACTCTAAATCTTTAATAAAATTTCATTTAGTTTGTATCATTTTTTTCTTACTCTCAATTGTTAATTATGTTCATGTTTAAGAGTCTTTTTTTTAATATTGCAAAAATAATATCAAATGTATTCAGATTATTAACTTACCTAGTTGACACATTTTCAGACGTTAAGGATTTATCAAATAGTTGAGAAAGTAATTTTGAATATCATACTTGAACTATATAAGCGTCACCCAAAGAGTTAAAGGATTGTTATAAACTTAAGATATGATTCGTTAGTTTTTTTTTAACTATTGGACTAATAGTCTTACCTAGACATGAAGCATGTGTGTCTTTAGAATTTTTTATTAAACTAGAGAGCTTCAATGACCTCTCCTAAATCTATGATTTCGCACCTATATTACTTTTCATGATATTAGAAAGTTGAAATGACTTTACTTAAACATTTGACTTCTAACTACAAGATTGTTTATAAAGAAAATGTTGCTTTGGAGTTAAAGTTTTTAGGCTATCTTAAATATTGGACTCTCAACATTTGCATTAACACTCAAAACCTACGAACCTCTTTCTTTGACATGCTTGAGAGCTTTTAAATTTGTAAAGTTATTTTTCTTTAACAATTATAAAATACAAATATAATATAGACATGTATTGAGTGTATAACTAAAACAAGAAGTAAATTTTCACAATTTAACATATTTTGAAATTTGGACAATAAGGAAAACCATTAAGTGTTTGTATTCATCATTAGGCTAAAGACTCACTTGAGTCATTTAAATAAAAATTGATGCATTAAAAAGTGAATTGTGCAAGTTCATATCTCAAGTGTAGAAATAGAGAACAAAAAAGAAATATGAAAATTTTCTTTGTATTTCTGTATGTCTCTAATATGATGTACATCCACCTATTTGTACAATATAGGTAACTTTAACTAAAGAAACAAATCAACCAAATAATACACATCATTAATGAACATGATTTTAGGACAAAATAAAGGCTAATTATAGTGGATAGTTGACTAAATAAAGATTGCATTAATATACGTTAATATATGCAACCCCCCTAAAACTCAAGGTGTTAATGAAGACAATAGCTTGAGTTTGGAGAGAAGATCTTGAAAACGTTGAGGTGGATGTATTTGGTAAAGAGATTAGCAATTTGTTCTTGAGATGAGATTGGGAAAGCTGCATAGTTTCATAAATGACATGATGACACATAAGATGACAATTGATCTCAATGTGTTTAATTCATTCATGAAAGACAACATTGTAAGCAATCCATATGTCACTATGATTATCACAAAGGAGAGAAACTGCTAAAGAAAAGGTGACACCGATGTCCAAAAGTAACCATCATAACCATAAAAGTTTAAAGGCAGTGTTAGCTAGAGCACCCTATTCTGATTCAGTACTTAAGTGATAGATAATTGTTTGCTTCTTACTGCACCAAGAGATAAGACATGTGCCAAGAAAGAAATAGTATTCAGTGGTAGATCAACGATTAGTTTGGTCTCCAGCTCATTCGGCATCAGAGTATGCTTGTAAGTCCATTGAATATGAATGATTGAAGTGAAGCCTATGAAACAAGGTGCCTCGAATGTTTTGAAGTATACCAAAAACAACATAAAAGTGAGTGGTACAAGGTGCAGACATGAACTAACTGACAATGTGAACTATATGAGCAATATTTGGATTAGTGACAGTAAAGTATATAAGACTATTAACTAGTTGTCAATAAAGTGTACCATCACTCAGAGGAGTTCTATTAGTAGCAAAGATATGATCATTAGAGTCGAGTAGAGTGCTAGCAATCCTAGTGTTAGTAAGACCAACACAGGAGATAAGATTAGTAGCATACTTGGCTTGAGATAAGTAGTAGCCTGAATCATCAAAAAATATTTCAAGACCTAAAAAATAGCTCAAGGGACCTAAATTTTCATTTCTAATTGTTAATGAAGAAAAGATTTGATAGTAGCAATCCCCTAAGTGTCATAACCGGTTATTATCATATCATCAATATATAGAAAGAGAATAGTGCACCTTTGATCTGTTTTTCGGATAAACAAAGCATGATCATAAGAGCTGAATGTAAAGCCAAGACGATTGATGGTGGAGCTAAATTTGGAAAACCATACTAGAGGAGCTTACTTAAGGTCATACAAGGCTTTATGTAGATGACAAACTTTATTAGGTAGATAAGCAGACCTAGGTAGAGGTTGCATATATACTTCTTTATAAAGGTCACTATTAACAAAAGCATTCTTGAAATCCATTTGGAACAATTCCTGATACTTTCTTGCTGCTACTGAAATAAGAATGCAAATGGACGTTAGGCGAGCGACTGGAGCAAAGGTCTCCTCATAGTCAGTTCCATATTCTTGAGTAAAACCCTTTGTAACCAATCATCCTTTGTAACTTTTGATTGATCCATCAACTAGAGTCTTGATTTGTAGACCTATTTACAGTCAATAAGAGACTTTTTTGGGAGGTATGTAAACTAAGTCCCAAATGTTGGTGTGTGACAGAGCCTATAATTCTTTTGCCATTGATTACCACTATAAGGGATTAAAGCTGGCCTCGTAATAGGTGCGAGGTTTATATAGAGAGACAATAATAAAATAAACATAAAAGTCTTCAAAACGAATAGATGGTTGACTTGCTCGAGAAGGTCGACGAAGGGGTTGTGGAGACTCAGTAGATTCTCATGAATGAGTAGAAGAGGAAGAGCTATTTGGTAAGGACGGAGGATATGTAGTCAGAGAAGACATAAAAGAATTAGGCGTTGGTTATGTTAAGCTATTAGAGCTATAAGATGGAACTGCAAAAGAAATATCAGGAAACAAAGATATGGTAGGATAAAAAAACATTTGTGTGAGGTTTTTTATATTCCTAAAAAGTAACAAGTTGAGAGATTTTAAGTCTTTGAGATAGTGGATCCCAACATGTATATCCTTTGTACTCTATCCCATACCCTAGAAAACAACATAAATGTGCTCTAGGTTCAAGTTTAGTGTGCTCATTAGGTTTACATCATTTCCAGAAATAGTTAGCACAAGCTAAAGCAGTAGTCAACTAAGGCTGCGTTTGGACCTGTGGCGCGGTGAGAATAAGTACTTATCCACCGCAGTTTCCAAACGTAGTCACACGTTTAGATTTACGGCCGACAACCGCAAGTTGGAGAAAACTGAGGTGCCACCGCAGAAATAGATAAGCAGAAAGGAGGCTGCGGTAGGAAACTGCTTATGCGGTAAAATTTTTACCTTCTAATAATAACCTCATGATAGTTTAGTATTTTCCATTATACCCTTAATTAATATAAGGAAGTTTTTGCCAATAGTATTTAAGTAAAGTGAAATATTTTATTTACTAAATTTATTTTATTTATATTTTCTTATTTTAATTTAATAATTTAATAATTATAA
>JAOQMS010000004.1:7509427-7546393 GCA_027563885.1 Erythroxylum longipes | reverse complement strand
GCAATCCCAAACACATAAGTACTTATTGAAAATAAGTACTTATCATTTCAGCAGGTTGATTTCAGCAGGTTATCAACTGCTACTGCTCCCCTAAACCAAGCCTAAGATATTAAACATGTCATTCCATATCCAGAAACACTTTTCGGATGCTAAAGAACAAGAACAAAATTTTCCAGAAAAATAAAACATCCCAGTTTCATTTCCAAAGAACAAACATAGGCATTCCAGAACATTTCTAGATAGCGAAATGAAGCCAAATTTATAGAACATTTTCATAACAAGTAGAAAAATATTTAATCACTTAGAGCATAATCGATACTTTTAGAACAATTCCAGAAATTAATACAACAAATTGCAAGTATCAGAAACACTTATCTAGCCAGTAAACGTGTAGAACTATTTCATAACACACCATAAAAGCTTTCCAAAAAACACATTTTTCATATCAACAAACCAAATTGTCAAAACAGTTTCAACGTATCACTATACAACCTTTTTGCATATTTAAATCAAATCAAAATTAAAAAAAGCTTATGAATCACAGTTAAATATGTTAAAGGTAGCTCTGATACCACTGTTAGAAAATAAAACGCAAGATTGTATCTAAGCGCAGTAGAATGAATTTAAAATTTTCCACATAATCAACTTTAGCAAAATTTAATTTGAAACATAAAACAAGAAATTAACGAAGTTATACTAACCTGTTTTGATTTCCTATAGTAATTTTCCTTTTTCCTTGAATCCGTCAATCTAAGAGTCATTCAATCTTCCGGCCTCTAATGGTATCCATAGATCTATTCAAAGAAAAACTCAAATCTAATTTGGGAGGAAAACTGTAAGAAATGCCAGCTCCAAATTTTTCTAACCTTTCCTTTTATATGAAAAATCATATTTTTCATGTCCTTGGATTTTTTCAAAAATTACAACTAAAGTCAAACTTTCGTCATAATTACCAATTAGTCCTTATAAGATCAAATATCACATATTGACCGTTAAAGTTTCTAAAACTTCTCGATTAAGTCCAACTTAATTTAAATTTCACTTTCTCCTTTATAGACCTTTGATGTGTGACTCATTAGGTTCCTAATATGTTGACCATGATTATAAATTCTAATTCTAATTCATAACTAGAATTACATAAATTAAAACTCCTTTTAATTTATCTTTAATCCCCTAATTAAATAATTTATAATCCTAGATTATGATTGACGTCTAGCAACATGTCAAAACCACCCAAATATTAGAAATGTCAAAGTGGTTTGACTTAACCTGTCTATACATGGCTATAGTGTATAAATTAATCCTTTTATCATCTAATGTTCCAATTGGAATTAGAGTATGGAATTCATGTCTACTATAAATAATCCAATCATGTTCATTCTTGCTGATTAGTAAATGATTTATAATTGATATTTGAAAACAACTTTTCCAAATTTCAATTTACTCTGACTAGAGATTCCCAAAATCATTATTAATCAAGAACAACAAAACATTCTCCCTAATTATTTTAGGACAACAAATTCTTTATTGATTTACTCAACTATCTCCATATAGTTAATACTATCTCTAATAATTACCGAATTGAACTACTCTAAAAATAGAACATAAGTAGTATCAAAACATAGTAATTCCTACATAAGATAACTTTGATAATCTCAAGTCTAAGGATCAATTATACAACCATCATAATGGGATAATCTAAAGACACACAAGTAACATTCCATTTGGGATTCTCATAATCAGGTCAGTTCAGTGAATTTATTTTCTAATAAGTACCCACATGTTTGTTTACGTGTCTCCATACTTTAATCTAGGAGATCAATTACTTTCTTCATAAGAAAGAAACAATCATGTGTTAGTATAACCATTTCATCAATACCCGGTCTTGATGAAACTATGACTAGGAACATTTTATGAATAATAAGAAAATGCAATTCGAATCTCATAATTATAATTGTATTATCATTTCTAATTGCATAACAATTATTTTATAGATTTTATCTTTATGATTAATAATTAAATAATTAACAAATACACAAAGATAAAGAATGCCTTTTATTAAATAAAATAATGTCGTACAAATAAATTTACAACCAAAAATAAATGGCTGCAAGGGCATTAACCAACATACATAACATCATAATCATTTCTTATTCCTTAAGACGCAAAAAACATTAATTTTCTTATTTATATATGGCATTTTTTCAGCAAAAGCATTTCAAATTCTAGTATGTTCTTCACTTTTATGAACCAAAAACCATCTTTTTAGTATCTATGATATGTTATGCACTTCCAAGTCCATAATAAGAGGCATACTTGAAAATAGATTCGTTTATTGTAGTTTTATAGTCATCAATGTTTAGTTTTTCTTCTTCTCATAATTTCACATAACCTTCTTACTATAACTTAATTATGTACAATATTTATCAAATCTTAATTCTCTATCCAAGTGTGGGGATGTTTCCTAACTTTATCCATTAGATAAAATTTTAAAAGACGGTGTATTTACATATTCATTACCATCATTTTAAGTAATATTCACTTGTAGTTGATAAACAATCGAGTAACTTTCTCTATTTTTATAGTCAATGTTAATGTCATCTTCTTTTTCATCATTATTGTATATGTTATCATACTCAATTGCACAGTCATTGTCTAAATTTTCTTTTTGATAGTAACAAACTAAGTCTTATATGTACTCATCCATGAAAGTTAAAACAAAATATCATATAGAAGTGTTCATTTCAATTGAATTTATAGTATAGGGATACAACATGAGATACACATGAATATACACGAATATCTTTTTATGATTTTAGCTAATCTTAATCTTAACACCTCCTCAAACTCAAGATGTCATCTTGAGTTTTGTGAAGTAAATTCTCAAAACGAGCTGGAAGATGTATTTTAGCTAGTGTATCAGCTATTTGATTAGCCAAGGAGACAAGAATCAAATGTATAGTGTCTAAGTAATATGATGACGTACAAAGTAGCAATCAATTTTAATGTGTTTTTATATGTTCACGAAAAATGTCACTGTGAGAAATTTGTATAGCACTTTATTATCATAATTAAACAGAGTGACAGAGGAATGTGTGACACTTATTTCAGTTAATAACCACCATAGTCAAAGTAATTCTAATGTAGCATCAATAAAAGCACGATATTCAAATTCAATACTAGTTCTAGCAATAACAATTTGCTTTTAGTTATGCCAAATTATAAGAGAATCACTTGAGAAGAAATGATAACTAGTAGTGGAACAATAATCTATCAGATCACCAACCTAATCAGCATTGGAATAACTAGATAATGCCAAGGAGTTAGAAAAGAAGTTTGATCCATAAAAGATAGTTCCTTTAATGTAACAAAGTATTTAAATCACAGTATAAAAATGAGATGAGTGAGGAGTAAACATAAACTGGTTGATCAGATGAACAACTTATGAGTTATTGGTTTGAGTATCAATGAGATAGATAAGACTACCAAAAAGTTATCAATATAAAGTGAGATCATCAAGAGGAGTGCAATCTAAAGGAGTAAGCATATAATTGTGTTTTAACGGTGTTAAATACATTTTTGCGATGCTAGTGTGAGAAAGTAGGTCAAATGCATATGTGCCTTGAGAGAGACAATAGCCTTCAAAAGTTTAAGAAAGTTCAAAACCTTACAAATAGTTGAAAGAACTTAGATTCTTCATTTCAAAATGTTTACTAAGTAGTGTTGTAATTTTGAAATGCCAGACACATCGTCGCTTATTATTATCATATTATCAACATAAATTAATAGAAAAACAATTACCTAGAAAATTTGATGAATAAATAGTACAAAATAATGAGGACTAGAAATAAAGCCAATTGATTACGATTGACTTGAATTTTGTAAACTAAGCCCTAAGAGCTTATTTCAATCCTAAAAAGGCTTATCGAAGCCTACAAACCTTACGAGAAAAATGATGACTTAGAGGAGAATGCATGGAAACTTTTTTTATAAATCACCATAGAGAAACATATTTTTGATATCCCCATTTTTTAATTGTAATAATAGCTAATAGACTAAAATCAAAGGTTAATCGAGCCATCAAAGCAAAGGTATCTTCATATTCTATGGCATACTTTATAAAGTACAATTTTGGCTATTAAATAATCTTTCTAACATTGAACATAACCATCTGAATAAGTTTTGATTTTGTAAACCTATTTATAGCTAGTAGGTATCTTATTAGGAAGAAGATCAACTAAGTTATAAGCATAAGTTTTCTCTAGAGCCTAAAATTCTTCAATGATACCTTACTATCAAAAAGGGTCAATACTCGCCTCATAATAAGAGTAAGTTTCAAAGAGAATTGCAATAGTCCGATAACAATGAAAATTTATAAGATTATTAGGAGTTTTATCTTACCTAAGTGGAATGATGAAGAAAAGAGTTGAGACCATATATAAGTATAGGTGTAACATTAATAATAGGTGCAAATTTAGTAGGAGCACGTGGGTTAGGTCTAGTATCAAGTGTGTTAAAGTTATTTATATCATAACTAAGAAACAACTCAATTAAGGAGTCAATAAAAAGCAAAAATTCAATGTGACAAAGTGGTAAAATTTGGGAAGAGAAGAGAACATAATATTTTTCACAAGATAGCATGACGAGAAACGCATAATTTATATAAAATAGAATCCAAATCATTACACCCTTTATATTCTATCGGCCTGAATTGAAGCCCAAAATTTATAGAAAAAGTGACATCGTTAATTTTTAATTTAAAAATAAAAATTTAGGTTAGGTCAGGCCAAGTTGAGTTTTAGGCTATTTGAGCCCAGTTAGGCTTGGCCTCAGGCTTAGATGCATTAAGTTTCATCAAGCTTTGAGTCAAAACTGAGTCTTAGAAAAAAGTTAAGGAATTAAAACCAAAAAAAAAAAAATGAAACCAGCTCGAATACATTTTTCCTACTAAAATAATTGGTCGTTGTTTAGGGGAAGTTTGACCATTCTTTACCAAGAACACCTTTCCCCGGTAAGCAATTATAAGGTCCAGAAATCACTAAGCATTCCGAGTAGGAATATAAAATTCAATTAAGAGATTTATTTTACGAACCTAAAATTATAAATTCTTGTCTAATATCATCAAATTAATTAACATCAATTAATAGAAAAAGTTTGATAATCATTATTCCGTAATTAATACAATAAAATAATATTTTATTAAAATATTTTTTACTTAATAATAATATTCATTAATAACTATCAAATAATAACTGCATGGTTGGGACCATATATAATTCTTATTTTATGAAACCAAATATATTACCAAAAATCTTTTATTTGAAAATTTATGCAAGATGTTCTTCAATTAATCAGAAACTGTAATATAATGACAAAATCAAATTCACATATCACATAAAAATAAATTAGGAGATAATAGACATATTCTAATATTAATTAAGAAATAAGAAATTTTTTTATATTGATTTGATTGAATATATCTAAATATATTTTTATTTTTATTTTTATAAAATTTATAATAATGATGATATTTTAAAATTATTTAATTTATATTTTATAGTCCCATGTTGGGTACAAATAATCAACTCATCCAAAAAGAGTAATATAACTGATCCAAAAAGAGTGATGCACCAACTCCAAAATGAATCGACTTTTTTAGGTGCAATTACGCTAAAAAGAGCAAGATAATTGTGCCTTTTTGTGTATACTTTATTCACGCATTGTAAATAAATGAGATTATTGACGTACTGTATTCTGTATATTAACTTGCTTTATAAATCAAGATACTATCATTAAACTCATAATTTAGTTATTCCTTAATGGTAATAAGTAATTATATTATTAACTAAGAGAAAGTAAATTGACTAATGATGGTTTTTTACAATAATGAGCTACCTCTGCATAAGCTTGCTGACAAAAGGTAAGATGTCAGACATTGGAAGGCAGTAGTCGATGGATATAAATAATAATGAATCTATCACCGGCCAAAAGGAAACCCCGGATTGCTTAGCTACAAGACATTAATCAGGGGTTTAGGTCATTTATTCTTGTTATTATGTGCTTATTATGTTTTACGATCATCCATCAATTCAATAAATAGGACAGAGCAATTGAATCGATGAGTATTCATAAAATAGGATGGACACAATTAATTAACACCGAGAACATATATGAATATGAAATTTCTCAAAAAGTCTCCTTTGTTCTTACACTATTTTAGGCTTGAATATTTAGCCGCTAGATCCTCAATTATAGTTTCAAATCAGCGCCAAGTGTTGAATTGAGGTGAATTAAACCTAAAATGTTTTAAGTGTAAAACGAGAAAACACCTTAATTTGTAGGTTCTGATTACATTAAGGCATTTACTAGTTAATCGATAGCTTCAATTTTCGTTTAGGACTTTGATTTGCAAGTACCAACTTGTAAAACTATATTTCCCTTATATATAATCTAGAATGCTTTTATTTAAATTTTCTTATTCAAATTTAGGACTTTGTGTTAAGTTCTTATGTGTTTCTGTTGTCTTTTTAACAAAGACTACTGATGCTTTGTTGTTTGAGTTTGTTTTGCAGAAAAGTAAAGAAGACATATTTTTACTTGGTTCAATAGCATAATTGCTATCTACATCAATGATCAATCTCACACTTGTGGTTCTACTAGTTTCAAGAAGAGAAAGATTACAAGAGATTGGGTGTTTCTCAAACACTTGTAAGAGTTTCCTCACAAACTCCCTAGTACACTTAATATGTACTCTAGCAGTCTCTCAGACTTTTTTCTCTCTTGTATCAGATTAGCATTTGTGTGTTTGTATTTGTAACTGTGACTGAGTGTGTTATTTATAGGCTATGTAAGAAGTTGCATGCATTATGTTGTTTAAGACAACAATTATTAAACCTTCTATGCTCCTCACGTGACTATTGCATATGCCATCCACGTGTTTTAATTCAACTCAATGTTATTGCTTCTACTTTCCGTTTTGACTCTCAAATTGCATTTCTTCTCCTTCTTCGAATTTCTCAGACACTCTTCTCTTCTCTCACACTCGTACACTTCAGACTAAAAATCCATAAACCTTGTCTCAAATTGATGAGTTTTCGTTGAGGGTTTATGGAGAATATGTGAATACCTTCACAAATATTCCCTCCTTCTCCATGAATCTTCATGTAGCTTATCAATTTGTGGGCGATTTTGAAACCAAACCCTAGCTTTCACCGAAGTTGTGAGATTGAATGGGTAAGTCTTTGTAGTCTTCAAAGGGCTTCATTTATCTGTAGAGAATTTTTACAGGCAATGAACTTCTTGACAGAAACTATTTTTGTCCTAAAATCTGACGAATTTCGATCTCCTTGTATTTTCTTCAAGATAACCTCACCACTGTTAATTTTGTCTCTAATGAAGTGAAGTCTGATGTCGATGTGCTTCGAATGCTCATGCAGAACTAGATCCTTGCTCAGGTACAGTGCATTTTGACTATCTGTGTAGATTACGTTTTCTTTGATTTGAACTTTGATCTCTGATAGTAGCCCTTTTAACCATATTAGCTCCTTTAGGCCTTCTATGATAGCGTAATATTCTGCTTCTATTGTAGATAGAGACGCCACTGATTGTTGTTGTACTTTCCAGCTTATTGTATTGCCTTAAAGTGTGAAGTAATCTGCTGATAATGATTTGCGAGTGTCTTTATCTACTGCATAATCTGCATCTACATAGCCATATAAGTTTGTATGTTTAAGCAATTGTAAATTAGACTTTGATAAACATAACCCATGATTTAAAGTTCCCTTTAAGTATCTAAGAACTATTTTAAATCCCTGCCAATGTTCTAGACCTGGATTATCCATGAATATGCTAAGTAGGCTGATTGCATAGGCTAAGTCAGGTGTAGTACATATCATTATATATATAATACAACCTATACCTACATTATAAGGATATTTCAGCATTTGTTTATGTTCTGCTTCTGTTGCTAGACTCTTAGCAGCTGTCAGCTGCAAGTGTGTGGCAATGGGAGCAAAACTAGGTTTAACATCTTTCATATTGAACTTAGATAAGACCTTCTTTATGTAGTCCCGTTGTGTCAACCATAGCTTTCCCTTTGCTTCATTCTTTATGATCTGCATACCCAGCAGCTTCTGAGCCTTCCCCAAATCTTTCATATCAAAGTTTTGTCTTAGGGCATTCTTCAATTCCTGGATCCTCTGTACTATTTTTCCTGTGATAACTAGGTCATCCACATAAACCAGCATATAAATCACTTCCTCTTTTTCTAAATCCTTGTAGTACAGGCAGTAGTCATAGACACTTCTTTTGAATTTCATCTTTGTCACAACCTGATGGAACTTCTTGTTCCATTGCTTAAGGGCTTGCTTTAGGCCATATATGGATCTCTCAAGCAAGCAAACGTGATTAGGGTTCTTCTTATCTATGAATCCTATAGGCTTCTTCATATAGATGGTTTCTTCTAGTTTTCCATATAGGAATGCTGTCTTTACATCCATCTAATGTATCTCCCAATTATTCAAAGTAGCTAAAGTCCGAACAATCCTTACTGTTTTGAACTTAACCACCGGAGAGAAGATTTCCTTGTAGTCCACTCCCTCTCTTTACCTGAAGCCTTTTGTCACTAATCTGACCTTGTAGATCTTTGGATCAGCTTTTGCTATTCCATCCTTCAGCTTGAATATCCATTTGCATTCCATCGGCTTACATTTGGTGGCTTAGGAACTAGCTTCCAAGTCTCATTCTTTATTAGAGAATTGTATTCACTTAGGCAAGCATCTTTTCACTATTCTGCATCAGTCCTGCTCATGGCTTCCTCGTATGTCTCTAGAGCTCTTGTCTCAACTAGTTCTACAACCAAACAAGCATATTCTATTAGGTCAGTTTCAACATACCTTCTGTTTGGTATCCTCTGCCTTGGTTCCCTGTCTTTGATAAGTTGATAGTCCTGCAACTGAGCTTGTTGAGCTTGAGTTGCTTCCTCTTCTTGTTCAGTTCCCTCATGAGAGTTATGATCTGTGTCATTGTTTCTTCTCCTGTTGAAGTTATCTGTTTAGCAGTTGCTTCTGTTTCATCTCTTTCATGTGTGGAGGGTGGGACATAGAAAATGATTAGATTATTTTTAGAACCCAGCTGCTGTAGAATTTCTTCTTGAACATTCATTCCTCTATTTTTATGCTTTAGTAGTGGAAATTTAGTTTCCCTGAACATTACATGTCTGCTTATTTGAGTCTTGTAGGCTCCTGATTGCAATATTAGAACTTTGTACCCTTTATTTCCTTCAGGGTAGCCTAGAAATATCCTTTTATCATCTCTTGGCTCAAGCTTTCCTTCTGTTTGGTGAATGTATACACTTCATCCAAAAGGTTTTAAGTGAGTCAAAGTAGGTTTAGAACCATTCCATACCTCTTCAGGAGTTTTATACTCATTTGTAGATGTTGGTAGTCTGTTTATCAGATAGGTTGCAGTTTTGATAGCTTCCCCCCATAGTGCTTGAGATAGGCTTGAGGACAGTAGCATACATTTGGTCTTCTAAAGTAAGGTTCTGTTGAGCCTTTCTGCTACCTCATTCTATTGAGGTGTTGCCTTGACAGTTCTGTGCCTTTGAATTCACTTCCTTTCATAATAGTCATCAAACTCTTTGTTGCGGAATTCCAGCCCATTGTCTGTTCTTAGTCACTTCAACTTCTTTCCTGTTTGGTTCTCCATCAAAGTATGTCACTTTACAAATACCTTTAGTGTTTAATCCTTTGTCTTCAAGAGATATACCCAGCATTTCTATGACCTGTCATCAATAACAGTCATAAAATACCTCTTACCTCCCATAGTTTGAGTCTGAGCAAGCCCCTATAGGTCATTGTGAGCATATTCCATACTTCTGGTGGCTCTTTTTGCAATCCTTGGGAAAGGGGTTTTGTGATATTTCCCTAATATACATCCCTTATAGAACTCTCCGAAAGAAGATTTCTTCTAACACCAAGAACATACGTCACATTACTCAATGTTTTCCTCTTTCCATCATGCATCATGATGGAAACATTGCCAATGCCTTGGATATCCTGTTTCCCTGTGTCTGCCATTCTTACCTTGGCTAACAAGTTCTCAAAAGAAGAGAACCAGTCCTTGCAGGGAGTTACATGTATTGTGCAACCTGAGTCCATAATCCATTATGTTGACAACTCATCTGTTTCACCTGTTATAGCAAGTATCTTATCTCCTCTGGACTCTTCAAGCTTCTCAACATTCCCTGCATCTCCTTTCTGTGCCTCTTTGTCCTTCTTCTTCATCCTGCAATCCCTGACAAAGTATCTTTCTTTACACAATAATAGCATTTTTTACCTTTACCTTTATTCTTTTTCTTGTCATTATCATTCTTGTTCTGTTTTCCTTTTCCCTTAGCTTTCTGTCTACCAGCTTTCTTTGAACCAATTGGTGCAGATTTTTTTCTCAAATTTGTTATCAATGAACATCACCTCTGGTTCTTTCTTGAAATGATTTTTGTCTATCACTTCCTCCATGAGAGAATCAAGAACCCTCTTCACTGTTAAATCATCTCTACTAGCATGATTGACCACCTTCTTAAATCCATTATATTCTTGTGGAAATGACTTCAGAATTACCACAACTTGGTTTTGTTGTGGGATTTTCTCCCTTGTTGCTTCAAGATCCTGAATTAGTTTAAAGAAATAATCCAGGTTATCTTCAAGAGTTATTGTATTATTCATTCTAAAGTTTGCAAGGTTGTGTAGCAGGGTCATCTTGTTTGGTAAGCATCGCTTAGAGTAAATATCGAGTTTTTCTCATAACAACTTCGCAGTGTTGCAATCTTTCACTTTTCTGGTGACAATTGGTGAAAGATGCAACATTAGCTTGCAGTGAGCCAATCTTGCTTTCTTCAGGTTCTTTACAAGATCTATCTCATTATCATATGTAGCATCTATGGCACCAAAACATTCGTAGGATTCAAGCAAGACTTGCATCTACATTACAAGAAGATAACAAATTACCGACAGAATATTACCGACGGTAGGATTTCTTTAGGTAATTAGCGACGGAAAGAGACATTATGTCGATAAAGTGGTAAACATGGAGGGAAAAAAAGTGGGTTTTTTGTCGTAATATCGCGACAAAATATGTAGTTCAGTCACAAAATAACGTGGCGACAGCTTGTGCTAGATTTGGTAAAATTGAATACCGACGGGGAATATATCTCGTTGGTATTTCACTACAAGAAAATACATGATAGCAACGGAATAATACGACGGACAACACTCCGTCTGTACTTACCGACAGAAACTGAGCATTCGTCACTGAATTTATCTTGAAAATTTTCATTTTGTGACGGATTAAATTTGCGTCAGTAAAGGTGGATTGAAAACAATCGTGTAAATTTTCCGACGGCATATAGCAACAAAAATTATGCAACTGTCGCCAAATCAAGCAGGAAGTCAATTTTACCTACGGACAATATTCCGTCGGAAGAATGTACGAGTCGTTAATTATGTACCCACGGCACTTGCGTTCCGTCGTTAAATTATAAGTAATCGTTTTAAAACAAAAACGACGTTGTTTGGTTTAAAATCAAACGACGTCGTTCCAACCTTTCTTCTTCCTTTCTCCTTTGCTTCTTCGTTTTTCTCTCTGTCGCCGTCCTCTCCCAGCGCCGTGCATCTCCTCTGCTTGCCACACCATATTATCCTCTCCTTGCTGCGTCGGCCTGTCGTGCATCTCCTCTCCTAATTGCCGGGCGTCTCCTCTCGTTGCCTCGTCGTGCGTCCCTCCTTACCGTCACTGTCTGGTTTCTCCTCTCCGTCGACTATGTTGATTTCTGTCGTCCATCGTCGTCTGGCTTCTCCTCTCCATTGACGGTGTTGATTTAGGTATATATATACTATATTTTCGTAACTAGCAGATTTAGGATATATGTATATGCAATATTTAGATATATTTGATGTTGGGTTAATTAGATGAATATGTTGATTTGGTTAGCTGAATGTATAATTCATGTATTTTTTGTACTATATATGCATATATAATTAAAGGATAATGTACGGATTATATGCTAGGGATATAAACATTGCATATGTTGAATTTAAACAAGTACAAGTCATTGACATGAAAGATTGATCCATAACCATTTTTCAGTTTGCATTAGAGGATGTAATAATAATCGAGTTATAATTTCATTCAACTTGAGAAACTTCAATACTAACCAATCTAGTTAATGAATCATAAGCAAGTAGAAGATGATACGTGTGTGCCCTATCGGTATTTTTGAGTACTCATATTTTAATTTTGAACTTTACCAACTTCTAATCATTTAAGAATTTTGTGAGAGTTTTATAGTAGCTATTTCAATTTTTGTATAGTTTAAGTCATCTATGGTGTTAAACATATCTATTGTAAGGCTTTAGTTTATCATTATAAAAAATAAATTAAGGTTATTTTGATGAGATATTATTGGAATTTTAATTGATTTAATATAAATAAAAATCATAAGCTAATTTTTTGTATTATTTAGTTCAAGATGTCATATTATTTTCTTCATTAGAATTTTGTTGTGCAAATTTTGATTGCATTATTTTTTATTCTCCTTTTTATTAAAAATATTATTTTATTGTGGTCATTTCTTGGTAAAGAACATAAGGTGGAATTTTAATTGTAATTCTTTTGTGTTTAAAATTTTGTTTTTAATTCTTTTTTAGCTTTATAATTTGAGATAGCATCAAACTCGTTTTTTATGTATAACTCATTAACTCATCATAAGTTAGGGTTATTATAAGATATTTTATGACTGTAATTTGAATAAGAAAATGTCATTGTTATTTTCATATAAAATAGTTTCATCTCATTTATTAACTCTATCATTTAAAAATGTCAAGTCATTGCGATGGAACAGCATCAACTGTCGATGGAACAACATCAATTATCGATGCAGTACATAGCTCAGCTCTGTCAGGAGATGGATGAGATGAAGGGTAAGGGTAGCACCTCATCGCACCAACCAGAGCATCCGTCGTCTCCAAATTAATATTGCACTTTTGGTCATTTAATTTGTATTACAAATACTTATTATGTACAATGTAATGTTTTTATTATCAATTAAGATATTTTAACTTTTAATCATCAATAAAAATTTTTATCTAAGCAAATTAAATGTATACTATAAATTTATAACTGTTAAAATTATGCATTAACCATAATTTAAATATTCTAATGGTGTATATTATACGTTTAAAAAACTATTGTTGTTAATTTACTGATGGAACAAATTCCGTCAGTAAAGTTATCTACGTTTATCGACGGACGTTTAATTCATAAATCCATCAATAATCACAGACGGAATAACCAATTCCGTCTCAATTTTTACCGACCAAAATAATATATCCATCGGTAACCTTCTACATTTCTTACCGTCGGTACATCTACCTACGGAATATAACCTACTGTCAGAATATCTACCGATGGAATATAACCTACCGTCGCTAAAGTTTACTGATGGTAAGTGAAAGAATAAACCGTTGATATATTTACCGGCGGTAATAACTATATCGTCGGTAACTTTACCGACGATATTTACCGACGATATAGTTATTACTGTTAGTAAATATTAGCTACGGCCGTTTCTACGACGCTTTTGTTCGTCGGTAAAGTTCGTCGGTAATACATCTTACTGACGGAATATTTATGCTTTCCGTCAGTAATTTCCGTCGCAAAATCACATTTTTCTTGTAGTGCTATAGTTTCCAGATTGCAAAATCCTCTTTTCTAGTGAAAACTTCTATCTCTTTTCCCACTTGTGATTCTACTAGTTTCAAGAAGAGAAAGATTACAGGAGATTGAGTGTTTCTCAAATACCTGCAAGAGTTTCCTCACAAACTCCCTAATATACTTAGTATATACTCTAGCAGGACTTTTTTCTCTCTTGTATCATATTAGTATTTGCGTGTATGTATTTGTATTCGTGACTGAGTGTGTTATTTATAGGCTATGTAAGAAGTTGCATGCATTTTGTTGTTTAAGACAACGATTATTAAACCTTCTGTGCTCCTCGTGTGACTATTGCATGTGTCATTCACATGTTTTACTTCAGCTCAATGTTATTGCTTCTGCTTTGCGTTTTGATTCTCGTATTGCATTTCTTCTCCTTCAAATTTCTCAGACACTCTTCTCTTCTCTAACACTCGTACACTTTAGTTGAAAAATCCCTAAACCTTGTTTCAGATTGATGAGTTTTCGTTAAGGGTTTACGGAGAATATGTGAATACCTTCACACTTTGATTTTCAAGTACCAACCTGTAAAACTATATTTCCCTTATATATTCTTTTATTTAAATTTTCTGACTCTTTGAACTCTGCCTTTCCGAATGACCTTTGTAATGAAGGGAGGGCCATATTTATCGTGTAGGGAAATGAGTGCCTTTAGGAATTATAAACTGAGCCTAGTGGATAAAGAATCAAGTTATAGAGGAAATTAAGTTTCAACTCCAAGTAGGAATTATTTAACCCAAGTATTGTCAAAGCTAAAATGAGCATACTTGATCGCCACGGAAAGGGTGACTGACGTAAGAGCGAGAACGGTAAATTAATAAGATGGATGGGTTTTAACAGGATCACGATCCCACGAGCTGGTGGCAGGATAAGGACCACAATGGAAAAGCATCCCGTAAAGCTGTGGTATGGGAGGCAGCCTAGCTCGCAGATGTTGCTTTGCTGTTGGCTCCGTTGGTTTTGCTTTCCAACAACTCCTCCAATTCAAAGCGAGAAAATCAGCATTAAAAGAAAGCATTTTAACCACCAGTGGTTTTGACAAGAAATTCATCACAGTTTATAGTTTACAGGTGGGATATACTGTTAATGATGGACTTGGATTATATGAATAAAAAAGAAAGAAACGAGCATTCATATGATGTGATATAGTATAAAACTATAAGCAGAAACTCGTAGCTGTGGCAGCTCAAAAACATACAGACAGGTCACAGGCAGGCAGAGAGACGTGTAACCAAAGCATCTAGCCTAGCAAGTAGCAAGAGACGTCTGCCTCTGCCACCGCTTGTATGTATTTTACTTTTTCATAATATATATAAGCTTCGTTAGACCTAGACCCGTCACAATTTTAATGCTCTATGGCTTTTCTATTAATCATCAACTTACTCCACTAATCAAGCCAACTTTCTTAAATACGCGTACTAAACGCCGACCTTTTCTCCTTCTTTTCCTTGAAGACTTGAGAGACAAACCTTTATTTGCACGTTCTTAATTAACAAAAAATCTCCGGCGTTCGGTCCCACACAATTCTCGTCTCACCGTTGATTATTTTGAAATATTTCTTGTAATTTTATTTATTTTTAAATTAAAATTTATCAATCATACATGATAATTTTTATTTAAATAATATGATAAATATTAAATATTTTACTATTTAAAATACTAAAATATTTTTAAAAACTAATAAAACTATTTCTACCTGATAATTACCAACAAAAGTGAGGCCCAACATTCGTTAACCCTAGGAATGCCGAATTTGACGCGGTCTTATATTAACCCTACTTAGCGAACGCGTCTCAGTTTCTATATAAACCCAGCAAAGCCATCTCCCAAAGACACACAACTCCTAAGAGGCTTCAAGAGAGAGAGCGAGCGAGAGAGAGAGAGAGTTCCCAGAAACAGAAGAGGGTTTCCTTTGGTCTGCTGTGGGATTCTTATTCTGATTCTGCGGCGACGATCCTTGGAAGTTCCCTGTAATACTCTTCCTTGTGAGAATATATAATCCTCGTATTCTTACAATGGCTCGCTCTTTCTCAAGCGCAAATCTTCTTTCTGGAATGATCACCAAGGCAATCAACGGACGGGGGTTCGCCGCCGCCGCTGCCTCGCAAGGGGCTGCGTCTGCTGGAGGAGCTGCAAGAAACGGTGCCATGTTGAAGAAAACAGGGGAGGAGATGGTTAGGCCAAGCAAAAACGTATCGTGGGTTCCCGATCCTCGTACCGGATGCTACAGACCTGAAAACGTTGCCGAGGAGATTGATGCAGTCGAATTACGAGCCATGCTCTTGAAAAAGCATTAGCCATAAATAACAGATATAGATATCCGTTGGTTTAAATTCAATCCTCCCACAAGGAACAACTGAAGTGGAGTTGTCGGGGTTGTTCGCGATGTATGGGTCGCATGATGCTGTCGGTTGTTCGATCGCTAACGCATATTTGCGGTTCTTAATTGGGATTAGAAGATTGTTGTAGCTTCTATGCGTTAAATAAAAATTTTCATCTTTATTATTATAGCCTGAAAGGGACTGTGTCAGACACCAACATTGCAGCGTAACGTTGATTGAATTGCTGGGTAGGGGGTGGTTATCGGGTGCCGATGTTTCTCACCGAAGAGACTCGGGTGCTATATTTTGTCAATATGTGGCTAATAATTAAATTTTTACATAATTGGGCGACAATCATAAATCTCATTACTTGGCGACATGTTTAGTAAATTTAACTGAACAAGATTCTGTGCTGACGGTTTTTGAATAATTAAGAAATTAAATCTATCTCTTTTTAATTACAAGTAATTAGTGGAATGGGACAAAAAAGGCGTTAGATTGCATTATTAGGCGGACAAATCATTTAATAGAATGCAATATTATATGAGATGATGATGGCTTCTGTATTCTATTTTGGAAAGGAAATAACTGAAATTATGACTTTTCGCAGAAACCCACATAAACCTTGTTGCCACTTCTGTTTTAGCATAATTATGTATATATACATGTAGGTTGTTAAGTGTTTCATATAATTTTCCATTCCGGAGAAGGAAGAATGGTTTATATGTTGGGTTTACGCTATCTAAATATAATATCTACGACTACGACTACACACTGGATGCCATTTCGTTCTAATCACTTCGTGTCTGCACGAACATAAGCAACAAATACAATACGCCGACAGTTTCTACGTTACACATTAAAGGGCGAGGTTTTAGTGGACGTGTGGTAAACAACTATTCGTTTGACAGCAGTCGGTAAGCTATCAAAAGTAAACCAAACTTCTTTAATTCATCGGCTGGATAGGATTATTAGTTTAGGTAGGATGCATATGTATGGCAAATGACATATATACAAAAATAGTACTAATTAATTTATAGACCACTGATACCCAAGTTTAATTTGAAGTCTTTATCTATAAACGCAGCCCTAAAGTCGCTTGGATGTGCCAGGCTGTCAGCTATAATGTGGAGAATACTCTTGTATTATGACATTGAATCCAACTCCAACTCTGGATCTTAAGCGTGTAAGATGTACCTAAGAAATATTAGATATTCCTAATGAACCAAGCTACTATCTGCTTGTCTACCTTGCTGGGCCGTATTCATATAAAGAAGTTTTCTGCCCTGCACCGCTTCTTTTCCTCATGACTTGTAGGAAACAATAACATAAGGAATTCAAGGAACTGAACTGACCAAAAGAAGGTCCTTAATTGCGGTAAAGCGTGTTTATAGATCAATCAGTTTTATAGTGTAGATGATAATTTAGGAAGTTTGGTACGAAAGCCTCCTAAGGGATCCGCCTATTATTTAATTGGGCTAGTAAAAATATCTATCTACATATTTACATCATGATGATGATCAAACTAAATGCAAAGCTCGGTCGGATTCAGTCATGCGCAGTAAAAGTCCACCAGCCCAACAAAGGGAAAGCCCAAAACACCAACAAAAAGGGCACAACAAAAAAACCCATCTTGTCCCTCTCAATGCTGTTGAGAAAGTAAACAAAACAGGGGAGCAGAACATATCATCTGTTCTACTTTTACTACTTCAACTCTGTTTTAATTCATTTCATCCCCACATTTATATAGATTAAAATATAATTGGAATAGCAAAAGTGAATAGATTAAAACATGGTTGAAACAACAAAAGTAAAACAAGTGATTTTATTTGATAAAACAGACTTTCATTCTCATTAGAAAAAGAATAAAAAAAATTTTGATTTTGGTTTCAATAAACATACATAAATTCAGAAACACTTTTCACAAAATTTATTACAGGATAAGAATAGTACATTATATTTTTATGAAATTATAAACTAATTGGAAGAATTTGAATATAGGTAATTAATAAGCTCGAACTTATTTAGTGTTGATTTGGAACTATGATAAGAATAAATAAATTCACATGAGTTCCTCTTAATCTAGATTATAATCCTTAAATCAAAATATATAAATAAAATTATTAAAATGAAAAATAAAATAAATAGAATTTATAATTAAAAGATTAAGTATAATATAACATAAAGTATAAATACCTTTTATTCAAATTATTCAAAATATATTTATTTTATTTTTTAATTTATAGAAAATTAAAGAAATCTATTAAAAAAGAATGAAATAAAAATACATATATATACAAATACTGTCATTTTATATGTATATGGTTACAATTATTACAACCCACATGTTTGCTATTCTTTTTATATCATCTTTTTTTTTTCTTGTCTTATTACTTTCATTTTACTAAATTTAATTTATAAATTAACTGATAATTTTATATTTTAATTTTATAATATTTTATTTTAAAACTTGAATAAAGCGTTATGAAAACCTGTTATGATCAAATCTAACAATAGAAATTTTTAGTAGATTTACATTGTCAAATGCCAAAAAATTGAAAAAAAATCAAATTAGACTAGTAATTAATTGTTTAAAAAATAGAAGACCTGTAAAAAAATCCTATGTAATATGTAACCAATAAAAATTTATAATTATATATTTTTAGTCTATATAAATGTAAAATGTCAAATCTTATAGTCTTTTAATATAAACATAATTAATGCAATTTCAAAAATCAGTCTCAAAATATACAAGTTAATAATTCAAAAGAAGCTTAAATAATTTTGTTTGATAAGTCTTGTAATAATTTTACGACAAGTCTATGCTTTTTCTATGTATATAAATATTTGCATTTCATAAATTGAAAATTTCTTTCTTTTTTTATAATAAGCATTTTTTCTAATATTTTGGTCATATCATTTGACCAGTTTTTACTTTTGAAATATTTTTAAAAGATTTACATTAGTTAAGAATATAAAATTTTACGAAAATTGCATTTAATTTTGTATATTTTTCTTTGTTTTACATATTTTTCTTTTTCATTTGTTCTATTCTTCTGGTTGAAAAAAAAGTCCATGAATTAAAAAAAAAAGTAGTAGTTATGAACTATGTAGCCCATCCCGTGGAGCTAGTGATTAGTGAAGAGAGGGACTCAATTGGCATAAAAGAAACGTGCAACCTTTTGGAGTCATCTTGCAGTTGGAAGACAAGGAAAATGAATAAATATAGTAATAATTTGATTCTTTGTTGTCGTAATAAATAGAAGAGAAACTAATTTTTTCTTTTTTCAAAAATAAATTACTTAATGTTAATTGTCTTGAATAAATCTAACGAGTAACTAATAATCCTATTATAAAAAAATAACTATCGTACTTTTTCTGATGAATTTACTGCATCAAAAATACAAAAAGATCTCAATTATTTTGAGCTTTCTTATTTTTTTGAATGAAATATTTACAAAATCCTCATCAATATGACAAAATCTTATTCCGTTATATTTACTTCTTTCTTAGGACTTAATTGATCCATAATTTATGTTTTTTCTTTTCTTTTCGTTTGTTTTCAGAACTGTAATGATCACTTACAAATGTTTCTTTTTCTACAGATTCTTTTCCAATAGACATGTATGACTTTTTTTTTTTCAAATTTCTTGTTTTTCTTGAATGATAAGGTGAAAAAATGGAGTGAAAAGAAAATTTCATTTTAAAGTTTTATCAACAATTTACTTGTATAAGTGGTGATCCATTATTTTTTAAATCCTTATGTAACAAATTATAAAATAAACTTGTTCAACAAAAATAAGAATTAAGAAAGATTCTTCTTAAGCTTTCACAAACTCATTGCAAACTTACCCGAACTATTATTCAATGAAAAACAAGATCTTTTGTTTTAGCTCATTGAAATAGAGACAGGCAAAATCACAGAGCCAACCATTAATAGTAACGGAACTCTGTGCAAAATTTCCTCCCATGATATTGTTTACTATTGCTTGATCACTTATGCTACCTCTAGCTTTTGATTGCCATTTTCAACTAAAATGAAATATTACTACCAAAATTGAATTGTACATCTAAAAAAGCCCTAAGAAGATATGATCTTAAGCGAATACTTGACATGTACCCCTTCTCTTAGGTCCATCACAAAGGAAATGAAAACTAAGATTTCTTTATCTGGTATCAACAAAAACATATAAACATAAACATAAAAAACACACATAAAAAACATATAAAAACAGAAACATATGAATATGAATATAATTATATCATAAAATAAGAATAAAAAATTTAGGTCAAAGAGAGAAAGAATTTATTATCAACCCCTTTCAAATATGAATCCATATAATTTAGAAGAGAAGAACTTACATCAATATCTCAAATTCCATTCAAACATGAGTTTGATTCACACTCCATGTTCTAGTAAATATTTAACATATGAAAAGAGAATAAACAGACTCTAAATATATAAGATCTTAAAGATATGCCTTGAACTATTGGTTAGTATGGGTATAGAAGTCATGTAATACTATCCAATAACAACTCTACAATTCTTTATTTTTCTTTATAAAGAATTTGTGTACTTGGGGTCTCTGATAATTAAATAAACCAAGATTTTACCCACACGTTGTTATATCATAGGCACATTTCTTGATTTCTCTGATAATTTCTTGAACACTTTTCTTTCTACCCTACCCTACCTGAGCAAATTGCATCCACTGGGCAAATATGGGTTCAATCAAGATTTATTTTTCTGGCATACCAAAAACAAGCATGACATCAACATAAAGTCTCAAAGTATGGAATCCGGTTATAAATGACATAGCATGCCGGACGTAGTAAGTTATAACATTTGAATTTCTCTGGCATTTTGACGACTCATCGTAGGTTCTCAAAGTCCTCCCTGGTCATCCAGTTCTTTCTCACCTTAGGAGGCTCACTTTAGTAACAAGTAGACTGAAGATTGGCCAACAACAGCACACTAGCTTTTTTGACATTGTTCTATAATCTATCTCTATGAATTAGTAATGGCATCGTAAAAGGTTAAGATAAGGTCTTACATTTCGCCACCACTGACAAAATAGGAGAACTCATTAACCTATAAAAAGTGACCGCGTAGAGCAGCACTAACACACACAAATGTATAGCAGACAAGTGTACTCAAGAAAAATACTAGACAATCAAGAACTAGTCACTCGGGGAAGAAAAGAATGATATAGAAGATAGATGCCATGTTTTAGCTCTGCAAGTGGTAATTTTGATGAGTATTCAATAATGGCGCATCTGACGCAACTACTAAAACTCACAAGTTAGCTGACCTATTTCCACTAATTTAGATGCAGCACAGAGAATTCTCATGGAGTAACACTGCAGGTTGTTTACCGTTGTCTCTGACTCCCTGATAGGTTTCATGTAATTCTATCAAATCTTACAAAGACATCTAATAACTTGGACTTGACTACAAATAAAATAACAGTTAAAGAAATATAGTGGAAAGGGAAGTAACACCCTCCTCTGTCTCCGAGCAATCAAATTGTTAGAACTTCAAATTAGCCAAGATTGTCATGATTGCTTCCACTGGCAATATAACGTCTCACTGCGCTTTTCAGAACTTTGAAGAAGTAATACACAGTTCCAATATAACATCCTGTATAGACAAGCCACATATATAGAATGCTCCACCAACAATGAGTAATCCCACTCTATTGAGTTCAGCTCGTGTCCCTCCCAATTAGAATTTTCTATATCATACAAGTCATTTCCAATTGAACAGACGCTATAATTCTGTTTCTAGGGCAAGGATTCTCACAGAAGCGAAAATAAAACAGCACAAAATGTTTAAATATTTCCAATTGAAAAGTAAAACTCAGTTTTGACACATTCCAAGCCCAAATCAACACATTCCATCACCACCACTTCTATATTTGGTCGACAGTTTACTCCGTAACACGTATACCGTTGAAATAGGCTTGAAAGAAGCATAACAATGAATAATAAACCCTAGACAGAAGAAACAAGAGGATTGGTTCTAAGCTTGCTCACTTTGCTTCCGTTATCGCAATTCAATCCACAACCGCACTGAGGACACACAAAAAAATTATCGATATCAAAATTCGCGGATGCAATCCCTACCGAGAACTGAAGCTCATCTCCATCTCTAACCACCTCCACAATATTCAACCACAGAAACAGAATCTTTACGCTCACGCCACTCAATTCCCTAAGCTTATTGTCGCTTATAACTCCGCTGATCGTGGATTTGTACTTCAGTTGATAACTTCCTTCAAGTGAGAAACTACACGAACCGTTTAGATATGCGTTGAACTTTCCAGTGTTCTCGTCAAGTTCATAGCCTGTCACTCCCTTTGGAAGAATACCGATCGGAAAATTGTAACCAGCGAGGATCTCGTAAGCCGTTTGTACCTCGCCGGAGATGGCCTTGGGCGACAGCGGTGATAGGAGGAGAAGAAGAAGGATGGGGAGAACCGCCGAGATAGACATGATTGTGAATCAATCAGTTTTTATTCAGCCAAAGAAAATTTGCGATTTTCCTTGAAAATCTAGTTTGTTTCTTGAGAACGTTGGTTGGTCACTGCCTATAAGAACAAAATGACAGCCTTCAATTTACAACGACGACGTTTGGTGATCAGTTTGTACATTATGACTGACAGTTTAAGAGTCGCAACTCGCAAAGCACGTGTGGAAGACTTCTTGAAAGGTAGCTAAGTGGTTGTAATTATATCACCCAAACGTCACCTAAGGTCACCTATAGTTGCATCACCCGCATGAGATAACAAAGGGTAGACATGTAAGACTATTCAGGAGTCAGGACTCTGTAAGACCGTACGGGAAAAAAACTTTTTTTTTCACATATACCATAGGAATCCTACTTTTGCCGTACAAATCTTAACCCTTAAAAAGACCTTATCTTAAAAGCTTTAGAGGTTGTAAATATGAAATTTCAAAGTTTATTAGGTTTTTACGTATCTTGTATACTTTTGGTATAAGGAGTCGTTATATATTAATTGATCGACTGTTGATTGCTCGCTGACCTTACTCAATATCAAATTCTCAGTAACCCCAAATTCTTAGTAGTTTCAATTCACACATTGCAGTTAAAAGCGAGACGTCCGTAATTAATTCAACCAAAGAATATATCCAGGGAGCTAGAGAATCATCAATGAGAAAAATTTCTTTTTTTCTTTTTCTGTGGTGACTCGAACTTAAGACAAGAAAGAACCTTAAATGAGAACCAATTAAACCCCTCTTACTTATCTCGGAAAAAAAAAAAATCCGATTGGCCGACCGATCTTGTGTTGGGCGTGATGTTACTAACTTTGCCAACAACCTACCACTCAGAGCTCTCAGAAATTGCACCCATTGGGATCCAAAAAAAGTGACTGTACCAGACATTATTATGTCTAACAACGGAGACACAACACAACGGATTGTTTGATTTGGTATATAACTTTGAAGGTAATGTTTTCATAACGAGTAAAAACAGGACAGAAATTTGTTTGGGAGACCAATTACGAGTGAAACATCTCTTTTTCTGATTCAGCCCCAGCGTTCATAATAACCCTGTACTATTAAATCACACATTCACAGTGAATTAAGACGAAGACACGAGACCTTTAACCTTGATCTTGTCCACTTTAGCCCCGTCGCAGTTAAAGCCACACCCACAGGTGGGGGATTCATCAAAGTTTGTTACAGGAAAATTCGCAGATGCAATTCCAACAGAGAAATCGAGCTCATCGTCATTGCGAGTAACTTTAACAATGTTAAGCCACATGAAGACCACCTTAACTCGGATACCACTCAGGCTTGAGAGCTTGTCTTTGGTTAAAACACCAGTTACAGTGGAAATGTATTTGAGCTCGTAGGAATCGATCTTGAAGGAGCAAGTGCTGTTGAAGTAAATTGAGAACTCCCCTGTGGAGGTGTCCAAATCGTAGCCTGTTACTCCCTTGGGAAGGATGCCAATGGGAAAGTCGTATTCTTGGAGAATTTCATAAACGGTTTTTGTCTCACTTCTAGGGATTGTCTGTAATGAGAGAGCAAGAAAGAGGAAGATTCCGCAAAGAGAGGCCATTCTGTATAAGGGTATGGTTTGGACAGGTAAACGTAAATCCCTGTTTTATGCTTGATTTTTTCTCCAGAGTGCATGCTGGGAAGTGGTAGGTTTGACAGCTCGTTAAACTCTGGCAATGGCATGTGATCTGGAGGTTGAAGAAAATATATTGTCGCAACTCGCAAGAGAGAGCAAAAACATTATGAAAATGTTTATGGAGAAGAAGAGATGATTGCCCTCACAAATTATAATATAATCCATTGCATGTGGATTTGACATTCTACCGGATTGGTTGCCCTCCATATTCTATGGATTAAGATTTGCCCTTTCAATTTCTATCCAATTCCCTTTATGATTGTGTCAGAGATGAGATGAACGGAACCTAAATCGAGTTCAGTACTCTCTCGCCAAACCCAACTACAATCACCCAGCACCAAGTGATAATTTCGTTGGTTAAAGAGAGCTTATTTCCATTCTATACATTGCACATTCTAAATATATATCACCAAGTTGCAAAAAGGGAAAAGATAAGTAAATAAAAGCATTTTATTTTCATATAAGCAGCTACATCTACAGAGCAAACGCAGTTCCTACGAAGAAGAAACAAAGCTAGACCTCAACTTGTCACAGTTTAACCCACACCCACACTGAGGACACTCCACGAAGTTCTCAATCGGGAAGTTTGCTGAAAGAAGCCCAACGGAGAACTGAAGCTCGTCACCATCACGCACAACTTCCACGATATTAAGCCAAAAAAACAGAACCTTAACCTGAACGCCCTGCAAATTCGTGATCTTGTCCTTAGATATCACACCCGTAATAGTAGATTTGTACTCCAGCTCGTACGACTCAATGGGAAACTTACAAGTTTGGCTCAAATAGGCAGAGAACTCGCCAGTTTCTTTGTTAAGCTTGTAACCAGTCACGCCTTTTGGGATGATACCGACTGGGAAGTCGTAGTCCTGGAGAACTTCGTATGCGGTCTGTGTGTCATCGGAGTAAGTGGAAGAAGTCAGAGTGAGTAAAAGGGCACATAGAAGTGGCGCTAAAGAGGAAGTTGTTAGTAGTGAGACTATACCCATAGTGATTTCCTAATTCTTTACGGTCGTGCAGAAACAAAGACTGGTTGTTGGGTTTATAAAAGAGGCTGTTGGTTCAGTGGTAGGTAAGTTATGGTCCTGGGGTCTCGGGGGAGAGTTTAATTCCCAACCGTAATGACGAGGACCACCAAAGACACTTTGTGGAGTACTTAAACACTTTCTCAAAGACGTAGAAGAGATATTTGATGTATCGGTACCTTTCTGGTTTCTGCAATCAAAAGTGGACTTTTAAACGCCGATGACTGATCCAACACTGGCCACGACATTTGAAAGTCCGGACCCCTATTAGGTTAGTAAAAACAGGAAAGGAAGTAACGTACATATGTTCGTTTGACGAGTTTCAGTACAATATAAAATTACAGTACGAAAGTATAACGCAAAATCTATATTAAAAAAAAAGTGTATACCATAAACACAAGTTATCGACAGATGAGATTCGTAACCAGTGAAAATGTTGAAGAAGTGTATGGTAGAGAACTCTCGGAGTCTGGAATTCCATGGACTTTATTTTATGACGCATGCATGGATGTAAGCGGCAGTGACGGGTCTCACTTTGTCAAGTGGCCTTTTAACACTGTCAAAATCACTATATTTGATGAGCAGTTGAAAATCTAAACAACCAAGATATGAAGTCCAAAGCAGACAAACATGCCAAGTAATTTTGTCTTAAGCCAGAATAATTCTAAGTTTCTAACCAATTGCGACATAACATCCTTGTAGTTGTTCTATTTCATAATGACGTGGCCTATTTACGGTTTCATTACCAATCGCACGTTAAAACAATTCATTCATGTTGTACTGCCCAACACAGTCATGGAGCGTATTAAGTGCCAGTTTGACTCTCCTAGCCTCCTACTAGACTCCATCTTTCTAATAAATATTTCCCTATTCAATTTCTGATTATTTTGTACTTTCCTATTGAAAATTGCACTGTTGGCAGTCTTAACTTGAGATGGTAACTCCACATTTCTTGGCTTTAAACCAGGTAGAACTCTACATTAACTACTCCGGGACACGAATACTCTGGTTGCAATGAACAGGCAGACATTTCTACGTTTTCCTCTCTTCGAGCTAGAGATGATAACCGAGCTTCCTTTATTAACCATAAAAACCTACCGAACTCGTTTGCTTATCCAATGTAATTACACAACTAAACAGAAAAGCAATGTTGAACTTTGAAGTAATTGGTTTCAGCCAACAATTCTAAACACAGTACAATTGTCAAAACCCTTTCTCCATTGCTTCTTTTCCTTGAAAACCCCCTCATGATATTAAATATTTATATGAACAAGTCATACTAGCACCAATCAAGATTTCAACTTAACCCTAACCTGATAACTTTTGCAAACTCAGCTGGAAGAAGCTCAATGAAATATCAAAAAAGGTTTTGAAAGTTCAAGGAGCCGAATTGCTAATGTTTCAGTGGATCTAAATATAATAAAATTGAAAGTGCCATGCAACATGAGGCATATAGGTCAGACTACTTAATCGCCACATCCCTTGCATTTTCTACCGTGGGAAGAAGGGCTTGTTTTTTTGGTCTTTTTCTTGAGGGTAAGATAGGCCTTTCCTTTGAATCTTCGCCGTCTTCAATCAGTCAGTAAACTAAGAAGAGTCATATTAACAAACCAATATACATTGGAGGCAACATAAATCAATATCAAAATCTACCAAAGCATATTGACAGCACTAAAACATCAGAACTAATTATTGTTGCTTTAGAAGACTGAATACAATCTAACGACCAAAATATATGGGAACAAGGAACACAATATGCAAATTTTACATCACAAATATAATCACAGGCGATGCATCGTAGGCAAACACAGAAGTGAAAAGAGGTCAACAGAAACGGAAGGAATTTACGTACAGCTCTGAATTAAATCAGCTGACATCTTTAAGTCTTTTAATTAATATATCCAATGATTTCTTTTTCTGGTTTTGCCTGGTTCCCCTGCTCCCAAAAGTTCCAAAGAGACGTTCAGTAGAATCTTTTACCTTCTCTGATATGATCATTACTTTTCTATAATCCAATGCATTGTAACTCCTCTCCCTGATTACAGGATTCAAGAAATTCTCTGGATGATTGCTTAAAAGCAAATTAATCAACTGCCTAGCCTCAGCAAGTGCTATTTTCAACTGACTAACTTCCCCTTCAGTAAACAAGGTGGATTGACTATCTGCAAAAGATTCCAGCAAACGCACATCTACATCAATCCCCATGACAGCGTTAACATTAAACTTCTTAACTGAGTCCGAAAGTAAAGCCCCAACAATTTGCTCTGATATGTGAGAAAGAATATCTTGTAAAACCCTTTTGAGGACATTAGTCGGCAAAATCTGCTGAGCAGTAGAAACAAGAGTTTCCAGATAAATTATAACTTCATTGACATATTCATTACCATTCTGTATAGGCTCATCAGCCATCCAATTCACATTCTCAATTAATGTCATGAAGCCATCAACCTTCTCCTTAAGCAAACCAGATAACATCTCTTCAGCTTTATCACGGGCATTGGTTAATGGAAACTGCCTCCTACCCCTCTCTACCATTCTTAAAGGTACACCAGAAAGCTGAGCAGCATGACGAAAGAAGAAGTCACAAGCACGATCCATTACAGCCATATTTGCAGCAACCTGCATAGCCTGAGAAACCCCGTGGACTGAAGTATTGATAAGCTTCACCAAAGCTCCATCTAAAACCTCAATCAATAGTCTGTCCAAATACTTCTTAACAACATCAAAGAACTCAAGCTGCCCACCGTAGGACATATAACTTACAGAATCCTCAATAAATGACCGGACAATTCGACAGCAATCAGGAACTGTGGAAGAGAATGGTGCAACATAAGGAAATGCAGGTACTATATCTGATGTTTGCAAATGAAAAGAAAGCACATTCATTGAATATTCATATTCTTTCTTCATCAACATCTGCTCAAACTTATCAGCAGAAAGTGCCTCCGCAGTCTGCTTCCTACAATCAGAAAGTAACAATTCATGGTATTTATCCCTATGCTTGCTCAAAACATCTAACAATGCATCCACAGGGTACCCATATCTACGCAAAGTCACACCAAGCAAGCTCACATAGTCCTTTATAAGTAAAAGATGGTTAGCTGTTTGCATTCTAGAAAACTGATCTTCTAACACGGAACACATCTTACTAACTGCAGTCTCCCACAAATTCTCCACTTCAAATCTTGAGATTAACCCTCCTCCAGTCCTTAGAATTCGATCTTCTACAATAAAAAATCCAGCAATTTGTGCGAAAAAAGTTTGATGAGACTCGAGAAACGGAGTCATTGACGAAACCTGAAAATCGGACGTTAACTGAAGCTTCCTATTCTCAAAATAATACTGTTTAAACCGATCTTCAAGCCCTAATGTTTGGTGTACATGGTAAGCCCTATACAATGGAGTCAAATCAAATCCTAACGATCCACTAGCGCCGTTACTATAACCGTCCTTACTGTCATCTCCGATCACGCCGTCGAATCCATCCTCGTCATCTTCCTCTCGCAAAGCGTAAACACAGTCTCGCAAACTGAGTCGGCTCTGTTCTTCAGCTTGTCTCTGTTTTATTCTAAGATCCTCTTCTCGTTGCCTCGCAGCCGAGGCTTGTCCTATTGCGACTTGACCTAGATTGCGACTCACAACTCGGATCTCCACAAGCCAATCACCGAACTCCTTGCTCACTTTCCTCTCTATATAAGATCGAATCTCTGGAATTTTCTTCTCCAACATGGCTTTCAAAGTAGATGATGGGGTTTTGTCCAAGAACTCGCTCTCTATCACATCCGCGCACTTCAACGCCATGTAGAATTTTCCACTCGACAAATGGTGGTTCGCTCTCGCGCAAAGTTCCATGAGCTTGATACAAATTGCGATTTGAGATAGCGCCAAGTGAACGTTCTGAGACACAGTTTGTGCTTCGAGGTAGTAGTCCAGAGAGGCAAGGAGAGGTCCCGCGACGAACTGGAGTTTGGAGTTAGAGTCGGAAAGAGCGGATTTGAGTGAATCAACGTCAGATAGAAGAGATCGGAGGTCATCGACGGCGAGAATAAAGTCTTGGTAGTGAGCTTTGCAGACTTCTTCGATTTCGGATTCTTTGGAGCGAGCGAAGTGGCGGAGGTTATGGAGGAGCGTCTCGGGCCGGCCGGAAGCAAAGGCTTTGCGGATGAAGGGTCCGAGGTCCTCGCCTTCGCAGATGGCGGAAGACAGGACGAGCTGCTCTTGCTTGTCGGCAGAGTTGTCGAGTTCTCCGTTGGCCGGAGCAACTTTCCGGCGAATCTTCGTGGACTGCATTTGTTTATTCTGTGTAAATAAACAGTTACAGCAGGGCTTGCGCCTTGCGGACAAGACGAGGAAACAAGGTTGTTTTCTTTTGGAGAGAGTTTGTCTAATTTGAGACACGTCGCCAAGTGGTGGGCAGGTTGATAATTCAGTTGGAACATGCAGTTGCTTTGCAATTGTAATTCGGCATTTGACGGCTCGAAACGGGAGGTGCGGTGTCTTAGAGATATCTAAGCGAAATCCATTCTATAATTTGTTTCAGAAAATTTGCACTTACCATTTACATATTTGTTAAGCATTATACTTAAATTATATTTATCACACATAGAAAAACATAATAATTTAAATTTCTTGGAAAATAATATTTTTCGTAAAGAGTATAAAAAGCAAAGGTGACTGAGGTTTGGTTCCCCGTTGGCCCAAGCCCAGAGTTTTGATTCAGTGTGTTGGCCCAAGCCCAACAATTCATCCCAACCTAAGGTCCTAAAACCCTAGCTGGCAATAAAAAGGACCTCTGCCTCTTGCTCACTTCTCACGCCGTCCTGCAACTGCAAATCTCCACCAAAAATGGTAATCTTCTTCTTCTCCTCCATCCCCCAAAACGCTTATCCCAACACTAACTCTCTCTACATCATTTTGACTTGTTTAACTTGATAACCACAGGGTATAGATTTGAAAGCCGGAGGCAAGAACAAGAAGACCAAGCGTACTGCCCCTAAATCAAATGATATCTATCTCAAGCTCCTCGTCAAGGTCCCAATCTCTTCTTGTTTGTTTTTTTTGATTTCATGTGTATTGTGTTTGTATTTAAGTGGGTGCTGAATGTTTGGATCCGTTAACAGTTGTATCGGTTTCTGGTGAGGAGAACTGGAAGCAGGTTCAATGCGGTGGTTCTGAAGAGGCTTTTCATGAGCAAAGTCAACAAGGCCCCTCTTTCTCTCTCCCGTTTGATTCGTTTCATGAAGGGCAAGGTTTTGTTTCTTTCTTCTATTTGTGAACGATGAATAAGCTTAGTTTAGCTGCTAGACATTTTTTTTTTCCAAATGGAAATTGTGAAACTTATCATAATTGTTTTGACTTTACTTGTTTAAGGTTCAATTTTGTGTGTATGATATTTACTGACGACGGTTATTTTTCATCAGGAGGATAAGATCGCAGTGCTTGTTGGGACTGTAACTGATGATATTAGGGTGTATGAGGTCCCTGCTTTGAAGGTTACTGCCCTGAGGTTCACTGAGACTGCTAGGGCTAGGATTGAGAAAGCTGGCGGAGAATGCTTGACGTTTGATCAACTTGCTCTTAGAGCTCCTCTTGGACAGAACACGGTATGCTCTCTAATAACATGGTGAAATCTGTTTTTATCATTCATGGGATCCTTGTGTTTGCGACAAATTCGCATTCAAGGGGACTGAACTTGATTGTGGTCGTATTGGATTTCTAGTTTTTAACATGTTGCATTATTTTCTACGATTTGTTAACCACTAGTGAGTGTTTTACCAAATATTCTAGTTAAAACACTCCAAATGTTACTATTTACTCTTACGATTTCACTTTCTTGGCAATGATATTACGACCATGATTATGTGGATTCAAATGTATGTAGAATTCATAATAATGTCAGGATCCGCCCTATCTGGGTTTCAGGGTTCTATTTTGCCTGTTGTCAGTAGTATGGGGGGACACATACAAGTCCATGACGGAAGTTATCTATAAGCGTGTTTATGGTTGTTACTTGTCGTTTTGTGTTGCTTTCTCCATGCCCTTTTACTGCCTTTAAATGTTAAGGATAAGAGGAGATGAAATAAGGAGTGATATTAGGAAGTACAAGATGCGTGTATTCACTGATTTATAGAATGTTATGATATAGATCTTCCATACATTTTGGAGTTTTTACTTTTTTGTTATTTGGAATCAAATTTTCCTTGGGATAACTAGATGACAAGTCTTATGGTCCTATATTACAGGTTCTTCTCAGAGGTCCCAAGAATGCTCGCGAGGCTGTTAAGCATTTTGGACCAGCTCCTGGGGTACCACATAGCCACACCAAACCTTATGTGCGATCAAAGGGAAGGAAATTTGAGAGGGCAAGGGGAAGAAGAAATAGCCGCGGTTTTAAAGTTTGAGTTTTTAAATTTGTCTGAGATTCATCTAGGTATTCCCAACATCCAATTGGTTTCACTTTCTGTTATGTTATCTGTTTTGCTTTCATGGAACTGTTACCTTATCGTAGCATGTAACTTTCTCAGTTTTGTTGGAAGCTTCAATTTAAACGAAGGATTTGTCGTCTAAGAATGGCTTGGATTTATCATCCGTTTCAATTCGGTTACTCTTTTGCTGCTAGGTCATTGATTGAATATTATGTGGCAATTTGATATTGGGTCCCATTGTCATATATATACTACGTGGACTTTATTGTTAGAATTTAAAAATAGAAATTGATTATAACAATTAATCTTAACTCTAATTAGGTTATTATTCCATTGGTAAAACTTTCAGAAATTCATCTGTAATGGTAGCAATGATCATACGACTTAGTTTTGGTGCATAAATTAGCCTAGCGGCGTTGACTCCGATAAATATAGTATGTGTGAAAACTTTTGAAGGCCCATCTTTTCTATTCAAAATTCAACGTTTTTACTATTGATCCAAAACTTCCAACAAATGGTTGACTCCAATGATCACAAGTACTTCAAGTACCAACCATATCAAGATCTCTATAACGTCTCAGTTGTAGGTATAGCCCGTTCTGATCACATGATCTATTAGCAAAAAGAGCATATAGGGGTTAGCGATTTTGTGTAGATTATTGGGCTTTGAACAATATGACAGACAAATACCAAATTCCAATGGTTGATGAACTTTTCGGAGTTATTTAAATTGAACTCTATTATTTTAGAAATATTCGAATTAAATTTTACATTAACTGAAAAGATGACGAGTATATAACCTGTCTTTTGCCATGTCCGAAACTTATAATATTTTGATGTTTTCGTGGTTCTACCATACCATATAAGGGCCATAAGGCATGTGGAACCCACTTATTGAAAATTAATTATTAAAAATTTAAAATATTTTTTCTAAAGTTAAATATAAATTTAATAGAATTTAATTTAATTTGCCTAATTAATTAAGTTAATTAACCTAACTAAATTTCTGGTTTTTGAGATTCTCTTTGAATAGGTTGGGTCATAATTAGGGGATAATCTTCCACCGATGATGGTAATGAATCAGGGAGGTGTCGCTGCCACCCTTGCTTTAACCATTGCCTATTTTGTTTATAACGTCAGATGCTGCTGCTATTTCCTTGGCTTTAGCAGTCGCTAAATACATGTTACTTCTGTCTCTAGGAGCTGATCTCTGACGATGCTGCCTTCTCCCGTTGAAAATGCCTATCGTCACACCTGCTTCTTCAATCGCAGATACCCAGTTGCTAACGAGGAGAAAAGCACCAGATAGTCAAACCTGAACCTCCAGATTTCTGCAAACTATTTCTTCTGTCAAATCCAGCTTCTTCTTCGTGGCTTTCACCAAGAGCAATAGTCCCCAATCATCATTCTAAATCATCCCAATCTATACTCTTTGGTGAACTATAACAAGAGACATAATCCAATCCAACTAAGTAAAAATTTATAGCTCCAAAATATGATTTAAAGGATTTATTAAACATAAAATTCAAGCATATTACTTCTACATAGAACAAAGTACAAGAGGAAAGACTATTAACATGTTTGGACCACCAAGCCTCATCTCTTTTAATTTTTTAATAATACTAGTCACCTTTAATTTGTCTCTTACCAATGCATTATTGACCTTTCTTCTAATAAGGTTATATATCCAACAGAGTGTTATCTTCTTGTCACATAAAACTCCTAATGCACTTTTTCATTTAAACTACCATAATCTGATACGGTGGACTGTATCTTCATTGATCTCTCTATTGCTTTGGATGATGGACCCTAGATACGTAAAAATACTCTTTCTATGGTGTAACTTATGAAACAATTTTTACCTCCATATCGAAAGTTACTTTATGGCCTGAAAAGTTATACTCTAAATACTTAGCCTTAGTCCAATGGTTGATGAACTTTACGGAGTCAATCTAATTAAACTCCAAATAAACCAAAGGCTAGAATGACAAAAAGAAGGTGGCTGTTTGATTAGGTTAAAAGGGAAAAAATGACTCCAAGGTTTGGTTCCACTGACATATTAAACTTTAACATTTAGGAGTATTTAAATTAAACTCTATTATTTTAGAAATATTCGAATTAAATTTTACATTAAGTGAAAAGATGATGGGGATATAACATGTCTTTTGCCATGTTAGAAACTTATAATATTTTGATGTTTTCGTGGGTTCTACAATACCATATAAGGGCCATATGGCATGTGGAACCCACTTATTGAAAATTAATTATTAAAAATTTTAAAATATTTTTTCTAAAGTTAAATATAAATTTAATAGAATTTAATTTAACTATAAATATAATTTGCCTAATTAATTAAGTTAATTAACCTAACTAAATTTATGGTTTTTGAGATTTCCCTTTGAATAGGTTGGGTCACAACCAGGGGATAATCTTCCATTGATGATGGTAATGAATCAGGGAGGTGTCGCCGCCACCCTTGCTTTACCATTGCCTATTGTGTTTATAACGTCAGATCTGCTGCTATTTCCTTGGCTTTAGCAGTTGCCAAATACATGCTGCATTTGTCTTTAGGAGCTGATCTCTGACGATGCTGCCTTCTCTCGCTGAAAATGCCTATCGTCACACCTACTTCTTCAATCGTAGATACCCAATTGCTAGCGAGGAGAAAAGCACCAGACAGTCAAACCTGAACCTCCAGATTTCTGCAAACTGTTTCTTCTGTCAAATCCAGCTTCTTCTTCCGTGGCTTTCACCAAGAGCAATAGTCCCTAATCATCGTTCTAAATCATCCCAATCCATACTCTTTGATGGACTATAACAAGAGACATAATCCAATCCAACTAAGTAAAAATTTAATGCTCCGAAATTTTATTTAAAGGATTTATGAAACATAAAATTCAAGCATATTACTTCTACATAGAACAAAGTGTTAGAATATTTAATGACCCACGTGACTTATAGTTTGAGTCCCATGAAAAGAACCCAATGATGGTTCTTGGGTATTAAATATAGGGATCTCAAATGGGTCAAAGACCCTTTCCCTCTCTCTTTTAAAATGAACCAATATGATGGTTGGTGAAATGATATATAAGTTTTAGAAACTTTTGTAAGGTTATCTTAACCATTGAGAAACCAATTTACAGAAGACAAAAGGTAGAGAGGGAATAAACTTGTATCAAGAACTTCAAAATCTTACAAAACAATCATGGATACAGGTATGTCTAAATAAATCGATCCATAAATGTCTTACAATTGGTATTAGAGCTAGGTTTTGCCTGATTTGTGTTCTACCGTGTATCGTTTGTGGTTTTTGTTTATTTTTGTTTTGTTCTGTATTTGTAATGGCATTACTTTTTGCACTGTACTACCATGAATCAAAGACATAGTAACACAAACAACAGCAAGTTTTGATGCTTTTCAGTTTGATGATTTTCAGATGTTAATAGCAATCTCACTGTTTAATCGACATATTGGTCATGAATGGATGGTTTAGATGAAGGGTAATACATAGTAGAGAGACTTGAAAATATAAAACCGAAAGTTTTTGGAATAACGAGAAACCAAACATAAGAGATGCTCTTGGTAATGCTTGATATGGTTTTCGTATCTTCTGTGATTATCATATTGGCCAGAGATGCTCTAGATAAGGTTGGAATGGTTTTTGTATGAAAAAAAACACAGAAGAAATGAAAAACCAGATGGGAAACGTCTAGAGGAAGAAGATGAAAGAGCAGCGTCTGGTGCATGCAGTGGTTGGCAGATGTCTGGCACCTGCACACCAGGCGCTGCTTTTAAATGGGCAGATCTGGCCAAATGGGCTCCCTAAGCCCAAAACTTACATTTGGGCTGTTTTTTTTTTTGGGTCCTTTGGCTCATTAAAGGATTAGTTTGGTCCATTAAAGCATAAGCTTGGGTTATATTATGTACCCTTAATTATTAAGTAATTAAATTATGGACTTTAACCCTAAGCAAAATAATTTTGGGATGTGAAATAATGGATTATTTAATTCATAATTGATTTATTTTCTATGCATAATATAATTTTGAAAAATAGTGCCATCTTATATGTTTTATTCGGTACTATGAATATTTTATATTATGTAATATTTGGAATTAAATGTTCCTATTATATGTGGAATGTGCTACATGACATAATGGTAATTTAAAATAGTTTGTTAGTCACCAAAGTAACCAAACTAATTTAAATTAAATTTTGTCATGTACAATAATTATCCAATTAAATGTTTATTGCATTGAAAGCTTGTTAGTCATCAAAGTAGCCTAGCTTGAAAATTTTTAAACATTTAATTGTGAATGTTTCAATTGTTCATGTTGATATAAGGCTATTAAAATGACATAAAAGTTGAACTGAACAATTGAGATTATTAATTATAACGCTAGGAGGTCACCCAAAGGTAGACCATTGCTTATAATTAATAATATTAAAGGGATTTTATCAACATATTTAGTTAATATGATTGTATATCCAAAGATAACATACATGTTGACTAGAATAGGATTGATTGTCTATTATAGTAAACTATATTTGCATCATGATAGGTTACAGCTATGTATTTAAATTTTACCCAAAGGAGAATTTAAATGCATAATCAAAGTTTATTATTAGTTTGAATCCATTTAGGTATACTCAAAGCATTAATGCGTGAGCTATATGTTGTATTTACAGCATCTACTAATCTGTTCGCCTTAGGAAATGACTTAATCAAATTCAATGATCAGAACTATGTAGACTGGTCCGAACAAATCCAGTTCCAACTGGGTGTAATGGATTTGGACTTGGTCATAGTTTCAGACGCAAGGCCCACAACCATAACTAAGACCAGTTCGGAAGCTGACAAGTCTTATTATGAGGCTTGGGAACAATCCAACAGGCTGAGTTTGAATTTGATGCGAATGACAATTGCAAAAAACATGAAGCCATCATAAGATGGATAATGCAAAGGAGTTTATGTTAAAGCTTAAGGAATACTCCCACTCGAATTTAACTGACAAGTCCATAGAAGGGACTTTAATGAGTAAGCTAACGAACAAGAAGTTTGATTGGTCACAGCCTATTTGTCAGACCCCGTTATCGGAGTCTAACCTCATCATGCTTCATCTCTAATACCACATCCATACTTGCCCACTTACTTACTTCGATATCATGCTTGTTACTTTCTTACATGTAGAATGTCTTAATATGTGAGTTATCTCCCAAGGATAACTTCTATCTTTCAACCTGAATCCTATCATTATCAGCGTGG
>JAOQMS010000004.1:7488074-7509327 GCA_027563885.1 Erythroxylum longipes | reverse complement strand
ATGTGATGTGTATATGTAATCCGGTGAATTCATCAATGATGGTTCACTCATTGAGTTTGCAAAACTCATCAAAAATTCAATGTGGCTTTTCAGGTACGAGACAGGAGACCTAGTTCCTTAGTCAGGACATAAGGAATCTTTTAGATAGAGAAATAGCTCAGAGGTTTGTCAGCTGACGCCAGAAGTGATATAGTTTTTGTTATTTTTATAGTTTTGCTAGAACTTGTATAAGGTTTTGTAAATTTTTGTTTGATGGAAACAGTATAAGCTTTATAAATGAATGAAGTGAATGTTTTTAAAAAATTTAGTGATTTTCGAGTATGTTAGATGATGCCATGTGTAAGTTAGATTTGTTATTGCTCCAACATACCATTATCGTAGGTTATGTCCCTAAAAGTTTGGGTATGTACCCTATGGTAGTGGGATGTTGCATCAGTAGTTGGGAGCTTAATGTATGCTCAAACATGCACTCGGCCAGATATCAATTTTGCTATTGGAATGCTCGACCGATATCAAAGCAATCGTGGAATAGATCACTGGAAAGCTTCAAAGAAAGTCCTTAGATATTTACAAGGCACCAAGGACTATATGCTCACATATAAAAAATCAACCCCTCTCGAAGTGATAGGTTACTCGGATTCAGACTATGCCGGTTGTGTAGACTCACGGAAATCTACATTCGGTTATATGTTCCTATTAGCTAGAGGAGCAATTTCGTGAAAAAGTGGAAAGCAGTTTGTCATTGCTACTTCCACTATGGAGGCTGAATTTATGGCGTGCTTTGAGGCTACGATTTATGGATTGTGGTTGTGGAACTTTATCTTAGGTCTTAGTTTTATTGACAGTATTGCTAGACCGTTAAGAATTTATTGTGATAATTCTGTAGTTGTTTTCTTATCTAAGAATGACAAGTATTCCAAGGGTGCGAAACACATGGATTTGAAGTACTTGTCTGTAAAAGAAGAAGTGCAAAAACATAAAGTGTCAATTGAGCATATTGGTATAGCTCTAATGATAGCGGATTCATTAACTAAAGGCTTACTGTCCAAAACATTTATTGGCCATGTTGAACGGATGGGCCTTATAGATAAGTCCTTGTTAGCATAGAGTTCTGACATGTATATATACATATGATTGTCTTGCTCGAATTATTAAGACACTTGTGAATTCAATTACAGTAATATTTGTTTTTGCTTACTTACTTATTATTCATATCATGTTGTATACAATAATTGTTTCTGTGAGATAACAAATTACAGAATTACCCACTTAAAGTTATATGAGTTGAGTTGATTATGTGATACATGGAAGAAATCATGTTATATAACTTGTGACCGCCATGATCCCATCATTTTAATTCAATTAAGGATGATTTGGTCGATTCAATGTATTGTGTGCACTTAAAGTTTTATTGTTGAATCACCAAGTCGTAACATTGGCCAAGTGGGAGATTGTTAGAATATTTAATGACCCACATGACTTATAGTTTGATTCCCATAAAAAGAACCTAAGATGATGGTTATTGGGTATTAAATATAGGGATCTCAAATGGGTCAAAGAACCTTTCCCTCTCTCTTTTAAAATGAACCAACATGATAGTTGGTGAAATGATATATAAGTTTTAGAAACTTATGCAAGGTTATCTTAACCATTAAGAAAACCAATTTACAGAAGACAAAAGGTAGAGAGGGAATAAACTTGTATCAAGAACCTCAAAATCTTACAAAACGATCATGGATACAGGTATGTCTAAATAAATCGATCCATAAATGTCTTACATAAAGTATAAGAGGAAACACAATATAAAGAATGTCATGTGTTCATAATCACTTCACTTTTGATAAATTTAGATGAATGAACATATAGGGGGTTGTAATCAAAATGCCAAAGAAAGAGGTCACATTTTAAAGAACATACATAGGGTCATCCTTCTCAAACTGTGCATTAAAGAAAAAGTAAATCGAATAGATTTGATAGTTAATAGATCTTTTCCTCAAACTACTCCTTTGGACACTAATACATTTCCACCATTCAATATCCCACCCTATCAAAAAATAAAGAAAATAAAAAAAGGGATGCACTGAAAGAAAATAATTCTAACAACTATAACATATAGGATGGGTAATAAAATAATATTTAAAGAAGTAAAAAATTCCATAGAATGAGTAAAGAAAGACTTATATGTTATTTCTAGGTAAAAAAGAATTATATGTTCAATAATATTTTCCGTCAGTATAGGAAAACCTATACAAGCTCATCAAAACAAACTAGTTCCTTTTTTATGGCAGAAAATTGTGTCAAAGACAACAACAATAGCAACATCCAGTGAGAGCCCCGCAAAAATGTGGGGTATGAGAAGGTCTAGTAGTACGTAGCCTTAACCTTACTAGGTAGACATATTATTTTTGATAGACCTATATGTAACTCAAATAAATACATCTATAAAACAATAAAAATATGTAATTCAATATATAATACAGTACATATAGAACATATTAAATATTAACAATAAAACATAAATAAATACCTAAACCAAGAAAAAGACAAGTGTATAAATTAGACTAAGACACCACTTAGGTTAAATAACTAGGAGGAAAGTACTATATAACCAATAAAATAAGGCTAACTATAAAACGAAAGGCAAAGACAAGTGTATAAATTAGACTAAGACACCACTTAGGTTAAATAACTAGGAGGAAAGTACTATATAACCAATAAAATAAGGCTAACTATAAAACGAAAGGCTCGAAGAAAAATGTATAGAAGACTTAGGAGAACAAGAAAGACCTCTCTATATGAGATCTTTTATCCCTATCCAAGTACGTTAAAGTTTTCTATTGTAGATTATGTCCTCAGTAAGATTCAACAAAGCCATATCATTCTTGATCACTTTCCTCAATTCTTCTTAGGTTTTCCTTTTTTCCTCTTATAATCTCTAAGTACTATTAACGAGTCTCATCAAAGTCTCATCTCTCTTAATTTTTCAATAATACTAATCACCTTTAATTTGTCTCTTACTCATACATTCTTGACCTTTCTTCTAGTAAGGTTATATATCCAAAAGAGTGTTATCTTCTTGTCACGTAAAACTCCTGATGCACTTCTCTATTTAAATCACCCTGATATGATACGGTGGACTGTATCTTCATCAATCTCTCCATTACTTTGGATAATAGATCATAGATACCTAAAAATACTCTTTCTATGGTAAAACTTATGAACCAAATTTTACCTCCATATCGAAAGTTACTCCATGGCATGAAAAGTTATACTCTAAGTACTTAGTCTTAGTTCTACTTAATTTAAAACCCTTGGACTCAAACATATCCCTCCATTGTTTTAACTTGACATTGACATGCTCTTTTATCTTATCTACTAAGACAATATCGTCAACAAACAATATGCAGCAAGGCACATCCCCTTAAATATTCTTGGTGAGTTCATCTATCATTATTGCAAACAAAAAGGCCTCAAATACAATATATAAGAATCATTATACTAACAAACTAATCAAAACATATTAAAAACCATATATTAGTTAAAGTTACAATATTAAATAGTTATTTAGATACTTGATTCCTTGTTGACTAATCATTTATTTGGAACTTTAATATAATGCAATTCTTAGGAGAAAAAAATTAGAGAAATCATATGGAAATCTAAATAATGAAAATATTTCCAAAGTTCATGTACGAAAAAGTATAATAAAAAACTCAACCTTTGAATATTTCTTCACTCGTACTATGGAGTTTTTAGCTTGTTCCATATATAGCAACCAATGATTAATGGACTTGGAGAAATTGAAGTAAAATTTGAGTTTATCTAAACGCATTATATTAGAGAATAGAGGTAATGATATGGATTTTTTTATTGATACAAAAAAACACACAAGTTTATGAAAGTTTAACTATTTATATCTTCATTTGCAAAAAATTAAATCAATTATATAAAAAAGTAAATAAAAGTAATACAATATATAAAAATCATTATACTAACAAACTAATAAAAACACATTAAAAACAATATATTAGTTAAAGTTGCGATATTAAATAGTTATTTAGATACCTAATTCCTTGTCAACTAATCATTCATTTGGAACTTTAATATATCCAATTCTTAGGAGCAAAAATTAGAGAAAACATATGGAAATCCAAACTATGAAAATGATTCCAAAGTTTATGTATGAAATAGTATAATAAAAAACTCAACCTTTGAATGTTTTTTCTCTTGTACTATGGAGTTTTTAGCTCGTTCCATGTATAGCAGCCAATGATTAATGGACTTGGAGAAACTGAAGTAAATTTTGAGTTTATCTAACCGCATTATATTAGAGGATATAGCTAATGATATGAAGTTTTCTTTGTTGATACAAAAAAACTACATAAGTTTATGAAAGTTTAACTATTTATATCTTCATTTGCAAAAAATTAAATCAATTATATAAAAAATTCATTTGAATATGGATACTTGACCCATCTTCCCTTATTTTTGTAGAGGGTATGGAGAAGCTAATGGACTCGCTTAGCGACTTGTGGTAACAAACTTCTTCAAGTAAGATCTAACTCCTATTCCTTTGTCTCGAGTGATCTTGTTCCATTTTCCAACATGAATATTGTTCTCTCCCCTTCTGAATGATTGATTGTAGCACTAATTAGCTGATTGTTCCATATTTTGGAACTTTCGCTGCTTTCTTTCTTTCCATATCTCTTGAGTAGATATGGAAAGAAATAACACCTTCCTCTTCTAGAGTGGAGTGGAAGTTTGTGCTTCTACTAAGAACTTAGCTATCTCGATGAGTCAATTCGAAGTCCTTTGCTAAGAGGAAAATTTTGATCTTATTCCAGATAACATTGGAAAAAGGGCATAGAAAGAACAGATGGTCCTTAGTTTCAGTTCCTCTCTTACACAGATATCATATTTGATCCAAATTCTAGATAAATTGAAGTCTATCCATTGTTGCTATTCTATTACTAACCACCAGCCATATAAGGAAAGTAGAACTTGGTATAAGAATATTACACCAGATAACCTTGCCCCAAGGATCATCTTGATCAGAGTGATAAAACCATTTCCTGTAGGTTTTACTAGAGAAGCTCTCGATAGGAGACCCTTTCCATAGAAAACAATCCTGAGAGTTAGAATCATATGGTTTGAAGGTTTACGATGATGGATTGCATCAGGAAATTGAAGTCATTTATTTTGATTGATAAGAACAACCACCTTAGATTTATGATCTAGCCTTAGAAAAGCAGAAATAGCAATAGGGTTTGAGGAAAGAGGACCCGAGCCAGTCCAATTATCATGCCATAAGAAAGTAGTATGTCCATTCCCAATTTTACAGAAAAAATCATTAGCAACTTCTTCCCTTTTTAAAAAAATTTGATTAAGGAACCAAGAATAGGATGGCCTTATAGATAGGGACCATATACTGCTCTCTTTCAAAAAGTAACTATGAATCCATTTCATCCATAATGAATGCTTATCTTGGATCTTTCTCCAAAGCCTCTTAATAAAAAAGACATTATTAGCAACTATTATAGAAATGATTCCTAGACCCCCTTCACCTTTGGTTTGCACAGATTAGTCCATTTAACTTTACGAGAACCAGAACCTCCATTTGTTTTACCCATAAGAAATCCCTCATCATCTTATCCACAATTTTGACTAGTTTCTTTGACAAGGGGAAGTAAGTACTCTAATAAAGATGAAGGGAATATGGAACAGACTTAATAAGTTGGACTCTTCCATCATAAGATAAAAATCTGTTTGTCCATTTGCTGAATCTCCTTTGAGTTTTTTCAATAAGAGATAGATAATCATTGAAGGATAGCCTTTTGGTGGAAATAGAAAGACTTAGATACTATAAAGGAGGATTTTTCCTATCCATACTAGTTAGAGAGGAAACAGTTTCTTGGAGAGGTTTTATCGTAATAGACAGTATAAAGTGACTTTTGTGAAAATTCACTTTAAGACCTGACATCTTAGAGAACTCATTGAGAGTGTCCATTAGTAGCTTAATAGAGTTTGGATGTGCTTTGGAGAATATAATAAGATCATTTGTAAAACAAAGAAGGGTGAGTGAAAGTTTTCTATACTTGGAGTGGAACTTGAATTTGGGATTATGAGAGACTTTGGCCTTGATCATTAGCGTGAGAACTTCCATACATAGGATAAATAAGTAAGGGGACAAGGGATCCCTTATCTGATTCCTCTCTTCCCCTTGAAAATTCTAGAAGGTGTGTCATTAATAAGTACACTATAGGCAATAGTTATGACACAAACCTTGATCCAGTTAATAAAAAGATCAGGAAAATTGAACTCCTTAAGAACCCTGAATAGGAAAGGCCAATTGATACAATCAAAAGTTTGGTTGAATTTAATTTTAACAGCATAGTTAGGGAAAGAGTTCTTTCTAGTATATCCTTTAAGAAGTTCTTGAGCAATAAGAATGTTATCACCAATATCTCTATTCTTCGTAAAGGCATTCTGATTTTCACTGATAATGAGATTGAGAACTTCCTTCAACCTCTTTGTTAGGATCTTAACAACGATTTTGTAGAGAAAATTAGTCCATGCAATTGGCCTGAAATCACCGAAACTAGAGGGGCTAAGAGTTTTGGGAATTAAACAAAGAAATGTTTTATTAAGCTCTTTTAGGAGCACCCCTTTAGCAAAAAATTCATGAATGGCCTCTCTTACCATAGGCCCTATAATAGACCATTTCTTTGGAAGAAAAATCCATTAAGCCAATCTGGTCTAGGAGCTTTCATCCTATTCATTGAAAAAATTTAGCATTGATCTCATCATCTGTAATGTCTTCTGCTAATTCCCTAGCAGCTTCAGGTAAGATTTTGTTGATAATAATGTCCTTAAGAGAGTCCATATAGGAAATAGAACCCATGTCTGAACCCAAAAGACCTCTATAGATATTAACAGCTTCCTCCATAATACTTGGTTGATCATTGAGAATTCTTCCCTCCATGCTGATAATCGAGCATATTTTATTGACATTCCTTCTATCATACAGGGAATTGAAAAAGAACTTAGAAGCTCTATCCCCTTACCTAAGCCAATTAATCTGAGCCCTTTGATGGATGAGTGAGAAAGGATCTTAGACTGCTCTTAGGTAGTGATCAAGTTCTAGCTTTTCCTTAGAAAGAAGATCCGAATCATTGGGATTATGAGAAAGTAAACTTTAAGTTGCAATTAACCTTTCCTTAGCATTAACAATAGCAGTTTGAGTACTAGGAGAATGAGAAGCTTTCAATATCTTCAACTCATCTTTAATTGCTTTAAGTTTTTGGCAGCACACGAATTTTCTAGAGCCCAAAACTTAAACAAGATAGTTATTAAATCTAAAGGGATGTGGGGTAGAGGACTTCTGGAAGAGTCCCTCAATTAGAATAAGAGTATAATTAGAGAAGAGAGGATCCATGAATACCACCTTACTATTGGCAAATTGGAGAAGCCATTCCCCATTAACAAGAGCCCTGTCCAATTTTTTCCAAATTAGCCAAGAATCCTTTTGTTTATTAAAGAACGTGAAGAAGTAACCTTCCATTTTGAGATCAGTTACACTCATCTACTCCACACATAGTTTTAGATCTTTATTGTAGCTCCTTAGGCTGCAATTCCCTTATGCTTCAGATATGAAGATTGTAGAATTGAAATCACCTGCTATCATCCAGATACCAGATAGGGTGTTTTGAATGCCTTTTAAAGTGGTCCATAGAGAGCTTCTTTGAAATGCAGTGTTGAATCCATAAACAAAAGAAGAGTAGATAGTAATTCTTTCTAAGATAAAGTGGATTTTAAGATGTATCAGTTGCTCATTAACAAGTATCTCCTCAATTTTGACAAAATTAGCATTAAAACCAATAATGATTCTGACATAACTATGATAATGATGGTTCGATAAAAAGAACCAACAATAACCAAAGATCTTTACCTTATTCATATTCTCATACCTAACTTTAGTTTCCAGCAAAACTACAATAAGAGGCTTAATCCTCCCGACAAAATCCTCAAAGCATTTAGCTTTTCTAGGAAATTAATACCACAAAAATTCCATATTAAGAATGAGATAACAATAGATATTTTACCTTTGGCCCCTTTCCTCCTTCCACTCCTCTAACTTCTTGTACTAGTCACATTTTGAAGGTTTTCAAACTCACTTCCATCAGTCACCTTTCCATTGGAGGAGTTGGTATAAGAATTAGCCTCCTCCTCATGTAGCGAGTCTATTTTACCCCTAAGGTGGGTAGCATTTGTTAAAACTGCCTCATTTTGGAGAAACTCTCCTTATCATTAACCTGAACTTGCTCAGACATATTAGCCTTCTCATGGATGGCATTCTCTGTATCACCACCTGAACACATTATGTTCCCCTCTTTTTGGATAGAGGTGTTTTGATTTTTTCCTCAGTTCCTTGTACAGTATCATCCAGGTTCAGCTGAGGAGCATTTGGGCAGATAAAACCATCTTCAAGACCCATTAATTCTGCATAATCGCCTTTAGAAAAAACCTTACCAGTTTGTTTCCACACCTTCCCTTGTATAATAATTGAGGGTTTCCAACTATATGAGACATAAATCATGTCTTCTTGTAAGGAATTAACAATGCTAAGCCGTATAATTGGAATATAGTCCGGAAGCTCCTTGGATTTGTCCACACTAACACAAATCCGTGCATAGCCAACTCTCTTCCTCTTTGCAGTAATTTCATCCATACATAGAGGTCTACCAATGAAGCTAGCCAAGGAACTAAGGCCTTGGGTAGTCTAATACTCTAATGGAATGCCATATAAGTTAAGTCACAATGTAAAGTTATGAACCTTAATGTTTTCAAGCTTTATACCTGGCTGTCATTTTTTCAGGAATAGAGGAAGTTGTGCTACATGCCAAGGACCTTCCTCTAATATCTTATTTGCTTCATCTTGAGAGGTAAAATTGAATAAGACCAGATTGTCTTCAGTAAGAAGAACATCAAATAGTTCTCTATTTTTCCAATGACTAATTGCCCATTTTTGAATGATAGGAAAAGCAGGTCGTAGTTCCATGAAGAATCCTATCAGGGAGGATTCCCATATTCTAGCGTCATTCGGGGGTCTCAATATCTAGAAGCACTACTAGTTTGCCGTTAATAACTTTTGGTGGATTATATTGAAGATTGACACCAGTTGGCTCACCCACAACCTGTTCCTAACTTTTGTTCCATGAACTATTAGGAGAAGAAGAACTGGTGAGTGGTTGCTTAGGCTGTAGGGTATTATTTGGGGAGGAAAGAGGAGGGTTTGAGGTGGTGGTGGAGGGTAAACGAGTCTGTTGAATCTGTTGGATTTGAATTTAGGGTTGAGAAAAAGGCTATTTTTCGATAGGGATGATAGGGGAGGAAGATTTTGGTAAGGGTAAAGGGGGGAAATCATCGTTGGAGTCAAGCTGAATTGGGCTTAGTTAACAAGGAAAAAGGAAAGAACAACTTTTCAGAATAAAAAGGATAGGTGATCAGGTGACAGTTTGAGAAATAAAGTTAACTGAAAGGTAGGAAATTTCCAAAGACCCTATGGAGAATACCATAAGGAGGCTAGAACCAGAGCTGAAGGCACTCAACGTAGAGAGAAGAGAGAGCATTTTTATTATTTAACCAACTTAGGGAACACATAAGCATTTTATAGTTTTAAGATGAAATAATTTATGATAAAAGATTTAATATTTGACCGTTAAAATTAAAAGTAGACTTAGAAGCAATTGCAGGTACTAGATTTATTAACAAGTCTTGTTCAATTACTTGAATAATTAGACATTGAGCTCCATTCAACTTCCACCATGATAATATGCTAAAATACTCATTATTAAGTATGGCCATAATATCTACTTCTGAATATTTATCAAACTCTATTCTACTATAAGAAGTCTTAGACTTTTTTCTTTTCCTTGAAGAAGTCCTTTAAGTGAAAACTTAAACTGCGAATTTTACTTAATGATGTTGTACCAACAAAAGATGAAATTGATACTAAACTACTGGGATCTGACTCTTTGACTATTCTTAACTAATAATCATTAAACAAATCATATCATAATTGTTTAATGGTATATGTTTATCCTTCAATCTGATCATTATATAATTGTCAACAAGAAATTGAAGTCCCTCCATCTTATACCTATGGTCTAACATAAAAATGGCAGCCACAATGTTACTAACCATAAGCTAATAAGTACTATATTTCTCCATCATTTGCTCTGCCATTATTTGAATGACCTTATTGAAATAAAAATCTACTCAAATAATGCCAGTTTAATCTCCACATTCTAGTAAAGCAAATGTATGAATTTGGATATTTGTTCCTAAAAACAATTGAGCAATAGTATAAAATATCATCAACTTTGCACAAATTGCTTTAGCTAACTCCCATTTCTATTCTATCAGAAAATAAGTATATTGATAACCACAATTAAGTGTTATGCCAAATATTCTTATTAAAATACCTCTTATGATTTTAAATTTTTTGGCAATGATATTATGACCATGGTTACATAAATTCAAATGTATGTAGAATTCATAATAATGTCAAGTTCGCCATATCTGGGTTTCAAGATTTTATTTTTCCTGTTGTCAATAGTATAGGGGGACAAATACAAGTCCATACCGAAAGTGAACTATAAGCATGTTTATAGTTTTTGGTGGTTGTTAATTGTAGCTTTGCATTGATTTCTCCTTGCCCTTGTACTAGCTTTAAATGTTAAGGATAAGAGAGATGAAACATGAAGTAATATTAGGAAGTACAAGATGCGTGTATTCACTAATTTATAGAATGTTATGATATATACCTTCCATACATTTTATGATTTTTAATTTGGAATCAAGTTTTTTGGATAACTAGATGGCAAGTCTTATCATCTATTTCAAGTCGGTTACTATTTTGTGACTAGGTCATTGAGAACAAAATTTCTCCAGTTCCACTTTCAAAATGTTGTATACACTATAGCAACAAGTGCTTTAGGAAATATTAAATTTGTAAGATTTTAAAATGCCTTGCTTAAAACTAACATAATGCAACAATTTTTAAAGCATGACCTTTAATAATATCAATAAGCAATGATAATAGTGATTTGTTGTCATATGTTTGAAAAGGCAATAAAATTAAAATGTCATTGCTATAAAATTTTGCATAAGCTACAATTTAATTTGTTGCAACATTAAACAATATTTAAGAGTGGTAATGGGTCAGGTCAAACTTAGACCCACCTAAGCCCAAAGTCTACTTGAAATTTTGTATTCAAGCTTATGCCCGATCCAAGGTCTGTAGTCCAAGCCTAAGCATAATTGAGTCTAAACCAAACTCGATTAAATATATTATTTAATCTTCTAAAAGAAAAATACATAATTTCCTTTTAAAATTTTAAACTTTGGATTAGGTTGGACTGGGCAGTCCGAGCAAAACCTAAAACCTAAAAATATTAAAAAAACTGAATACAATATGAAACTTGGTCAACACGGGTCAAGTCGGGCCAAGTCAGACTAAAATGGGCAAGATTTTTCATAACTAAAAACAATTAAAGTATTATTATTTAAATTATATAGCATATTATAAATATAAAAAATAAATAGTTTTATGCATATATTATACCCTATATAATATTTTAGGGATAAAAAAGTGACAAAGGACTATACACATGTGTCAAAACATTTTACAATCTTAACTTTCCCTTTGTTTTTTAAAATAAACTGTTTGGCAATAGAGGTGATGGAGGCAATGAACAGGTGAAGTTTAGCCCCTACCAAGCACTCCTTCACACAAACCAACGATAAATGAAGTAATTAATCATACAAGTGTGATTTATTTGGTTAATTTGTTAAGGGTTATTTTTCTATTTTCTTTTTCCACCAGTCGCTTCCTTTATTGGAACTTTAGATTTTCATTGATAAATATAAAAAGCTTGTGAGTGCTGGTATAGTATTTTTGGAGCTTTTATATTATTTTGTTGCATTATTGTAATGTACTCCAGAATTTAGATTGCTTTCTTATCAACCTAACAAAGTAAGAGAATTTTGTAAGCGTCACGCAGTAGGATGGTCCAATGTCGAAGTAATTACCATCTTGTGAGCTATAACTAAGACTTATAAGAGTATCGTGGGGCATTTGGGTCTGTCGGAATTTCTATTTAATTGAGAAACTAAGTCATGGCCTGCAGTTCTCAAATAGTTAAACTATGATCCACATCACCTCTCCATCTTATATGTGTTGATTATAGCTTGAAATAATATATTTCATAAAGCAAAATTTGAGGTTTTAGCTACTACATTTCATCTCCCTTCTGATTTTAAGTTCTTTCCTTTGATTATATTTTAGCTCAATTTTTTCATTTGTAAAGCTTTATAGTCACTATTAAAGAAAAGGCCATTAATTGTGCTTATAGTATCTTAAAAAAGTATTTCCAGCTTTTGTTTTATGGTTTCTGTGAAATATAGATACAAGTATTTCTAACCATTAATGAGGCAATGGTTAGCTATTTGAAAAGGATAACATGTTATGTTGGATTTGGTGGCTTTACAAAGTTTTACATGTGGATGACATGTTTTGGTCTTTTTAATGTCTCTCTTATTTAATTAATTATAGGTAGACGCTCTTTTATGAGGGCATATACGTAGATTATCTTAGACTTAATTGATTTTCTGAGGTAGAATATGAACCAATTTTTATGTATTGGTGGCTGCTTAGCTAACTAGTGGCTAGGGTACTTATTTTGTTTTTTTTTAGGTTGTATGGCTAGCATTGTATTAGATCTTATCCAAAATTTGGTAACATATGAAAGTTCTAAATTAGATAATCATGGTTTGGTAACCCTATAGTCCTATCATATAGGTCATATTTCTTCAAGTTACCATGTTGACTATCCATATCATTTCGTTCCTTCATTTTCTTGTTGAATTTGGTATTGTAAAATGTAGGAATGATTAGATAAATAGACATTGGGTTTAAGAGTCTTGTTCTAAGTTTTTCCATGTATTTGGTACAAATGAATTAAAATGGACCACTATAATCTCACTTTTTATATCTAGTGTAAATTAATTAAAGGTGTACAAGCCATAGTTACATTTTTGTAAAAGCTTTAGCTTTATGCATGCAACTACATACATTTTTTAGTATTGCTTTCTCAAATAAGAAATGTTTCACGAAAGAACACTAATTTTATACATTGTTCATTACTTTTTCACGTCAAAATTTGATTTTCCTATACACGAGGAAATTTTAAACTCAATAACTAGGATATGTGTTTAACTTCCTATGCATTATCAGGCTATAAATGACTCTAAGAAAATCTTTAATTATTTCTTTTCATATGTATTATGTGAATTATTGAATTGCTTTTGCTGTATATTATTTTTAAAATTTTAATCATACAAGATGTTAGTTTCATGATAGCAATAATATATAAGTTTACTGCCTATATATAAATTTTAAGATTATAGAATCACTATTAAAGCATTTGGAAACATCTAATTGAATTAAAAACCATAATTGACAAGCTTACTATTATTGGCAGGTATATTTCTTTTAAACAATTTATTGGCAATTCAAATTAGTCTATTATGTCATAATGAAATTTTCATAACTATGTATTAGGCATCTTAAAACATCATGAGATTATCAAAATTTACTCCTATATTTTTAATATATTCTATATGTCATGTTTCTAGGTTGTTAACATATTCCATATTGTATATGTTACTTTGATGAATAGTAAGTTGTCCATGGAAAAGAGAGATAGGCATTGGATGATTTTTCCCAGATATAGTGATGAATATATAAGTGTATTTGAGTGTTTTCTTGAAAAGGCTTTTTTAAAGGTGGCTAACAGGAATGAAATTTCTTGTTTATGTAAGAATGCCGCAATTATTATTGGAATACAAGAAATATTATATATGATCATTTGATTGTTGAAGGATTTGCTCCAAGATATGATTGTTAGGAATTTAATAAGGAAGGATCAATTAATGCAAATATGGAAATGGATGATGATAATGAATTTGATGGAAGGTCTATGCATGATAATATAGATGGATTACTACTTGACACATTTAGCGACATAGATGAAGGTCCCAACATTTGTGTAGGAGTTAGTAATGGTCTAAATGCTAATGATAAGAATTTTTTAAAGTTGGTAGAGGAAGGAAAACAAGAATTATATCTTAGTTTTCAAAGTTCTTCCAAGCTTTCTTTCACCATTCGACTATATCTTTTTAAGTGTTACTTATGGAATTAGTAATGCAGCTTGTACTGACCTCATGGGGATACTTAAAGAGGCCTTTACCAATGTAAAAATTCCTGAATCTTTTAATGTGATAAAGAAACTTGTGAAAAAAATTAAGACTTCACCATGAGAAGATACATTCATGTCCCAATGATTGTGTTTTACATTGGGGAGATAATGAGAAAGCAACCAGTTGCTGAGTGTGTGGTGTATCTAAGTGGAAACAAAGTTACAATATTGAAGATAATAGAGATCACTATACAACCTCAAATGTGAGGCAAATTCCAACCAATGTGTTCAAATATTTTCCATTAAAAAATTGAGGTTGCAATATCTTTACACGTGTCTAGAATTAGTTGAATTCATGAAATAACATGATAAGGGGCATCTTAAAGAAGGTAATTTAAGGCATCCTACCGATGGCCATACTTAAAAAGACTTTGACTCATTGTATCCGAATTTTGCATGAGATCCTTGTAATATCATATTAGCTCTTGCCAATGATGGATTTAATCTTTTTTTATACAATGAGTGTTTCATATAGTATATGGCCTATATTTATAGTTAACTATAACTTAGCACTATGAATATTGATGTTTTTTGCAGTCGTTAATTAAGGAGTTGAAAGAGTTGTGGGTAAAGAACTAATCTATCATTTAGTGACTTCCCATGATATGCAATCTTGTTTGGATGAAGTACAAAGGGAAAGTTAGCATGCCTTAATTTTCATTATAAAACTTGGTATTGATATTTAAAGCATGGTAGAAAGACTTGTTATCTTAATCATTGGAGATTTTTGGATAGAAATTACCCTCAGAGACGTGATAAGAGATCATTCAATGGTGATATAGAGTTAGGAGAGAATCACCAATTCCTCTGTCATGATCTGATGTGTTAGAGCTTATTAATTAGCATCATAATGTGTTTGGGAATGAAAATAAACAAAAACCACTAAGTGATGATCCTTGGAGGAAGAGGTCCATATTTTTTGAATTACCTTACTAGAAGTATAATAGGTACTAGCAAAATCATGATGTGGTACACATTAAGAAAAATATATGTGATAATGTTCTTAGATTTTGTTGGAGATCTTGGGCGAGTCATATGATCATCTTGATACTAGGCCTGATTTGAAAGAATAGGGATGAGAAAATATCTATAGCCTATTAAAATAGATAACTCTTATGTGTCACTAGCTCGAACTTAGTTTTACATAACCCTAGAGGATAAAGAAAATTTTGTTTAGTTTTGAATAATGTGAAACTACCACAAGGTTGTGCGTCAACTATTAAATTATGTGTTGATGTTAGTAAGAGAAAAATATTTGGATACAAAATTCATGATGTTCACATTATTATGCAATGGTTATTCCAATTTGTTAACAGGAAAACACTATCAAAAACAGTTGCGGTTATTTTGAGTAGGCTAGGTGCTTTTTTCAAAGGGGTATGCAATAAAGTCATTAAGCCAGGAGATCTTGAGCATCTAGAGAAGGAAATTGCGAAAGTACTATGTCAACTTGAAATACTATTTCTATCTTGTTTCTTTGACATCATGGTTCATTTACCTATTCATTCGCCAAAACAAATCAAATATGTTAGACCAGTGTATTGCCACTCTATGTACTTTGTTGAGAGGCATTTGAGTAGGTTTAAAAGAATTGTTCGTAATAAAAGCAAACTAGATGGGTTTGTAGTTGAAGGATACTTCATTGAAGAGTGTGTAAACTTTTATTGTATTTATATGTGTCATGAGGTTAGAAAAAATATAATAGGCATATGGAAGACAATGACAATGCAAATCTTGTTGATGAATCATCTTCATCTTTTTTTCTAAAGTTGGGCATCCTATTAGAGGAAAGGGCTAAGGAAAGACAAAGCAGTCAATTTAGACTTAAATACTTTACATCAAGCTTGTTGATACACTCTATTTAATTCAAATGACAAAGATGTTGAGAAGTACATTAGGTAAGGTACAAATATATTATTTATCTATCTCAAGATCAATTTTGTATTCCTATCATAATAATTAACATATAATATTCTTTTTAGGGAGCATCACAATTTGAAAGAGATAAGTGGTAAAAGAAGTCGATAGGCAAGGGCACAAGATCTTTGCAATGAGTATCCCCAATGGTTTTTAGATAAGGTTATATCTTGTAATGACACCCTAAGTCATATTCGTTGGTTGTCCAAAGGCCCTACAGTATGGTGAAGAAACATTCAGGTTATGTTATTAATGGATATAAGCTTACGACTAGAAAAATGAGATCTAAGGTATGAAAGTCAAAATAGTGGAGCTTCATTGACAACTTTAGCTCCGAGTTTAGCAAGTTCTAGAGACCAAAATCTAACACTTGGAAATGTGAATTACTATGGTGCAGTAATGGAAATTATTAAAGTGGATTATTGGGGATAATTCATAGTAGTGTTGTTCAAATATTGTTGGTATGAAGAGGAGAGAGACAATTATGGGCTTTATCAAGTAAACTTCAAAAAGTCATATTACATAGATAATCCTTTTGTATTGGGAAGCCAAGTTCATCAAGTACTTTATAAGTTGATTGTCTAGAGGAAGGTTGTCATTATGTGGAGAAGAAAGGTACCTAAGTATCTATTTGATGTATCTTCGGATGACAAAAAAAATGATGAAGAAATATACTAGAGAGAACCAAATGACTATGTCAATGATTTCTTTACAAATCATGATGACTTACAAAGAATTAAATTTTGCTATATCTATTCAATATTGTTGCTATAGTTTGAAAATATAGAGTTGCCTTAGTTAAAAATTGAAGCAACATTATTTATTTTGTCGCCCAAAAAATTTTGTTACGTTATACTTATAACATCACCATTTTATTTAATAGAATGAATTATGTTACTTTAATGAAAAGGCAACAGTAATTGCACCTGTCGTTATGTTTTTGTCTATTGCCTAATGCTTCTTTTGTTGTGGTGAGACTAGGTGATTGGCGATGTAGCATCTTTATCAATCAAACATGAAAATATGTAACGGCTAATTCATTGCATCAATTCAATAATGCCCGAGAGATCAAACGAGCATACTATAGTTTCCCACATAGCATTCGTCCTGAGATGCCTTATTTATTTCAAAAGAGAGAAGGAAACTGGAAGTTAAAAATTTGACAAAATGTTGGAAGGATAAAAAGTGATGTCAACTAGAGAGGCAGAGGCCTGCTCAACCTTGAAGTTGTTTAGACAACCTTATTAAGCACTCAAGTATGATGGAAATGTATCTGAGCTTTGTCATTCGGAGACGTCCGAATGGGGTTCAAAACTTCTTAATGAAATCGTAGATATGCGTGCTGACTTCCTCCGCTTTCTCTTGATTTAAGAAGTGACCCACTCCTTCCATTACAACTACTTCTTGCAAATAGGGGACAGCTTTTTTAAAGCCACCATTTTGTATATATTCCTTCACGCCAGGGGTGTTGTAGGTTATGTCCAAGTCACCCACAATGAACTTAACTGGTGCAGTGATTTGTACTCCATCCCACGGTGCCATCAGCTCCCAGCTTCTGCAACCAAAAACAAAACAATTGAGATGAAAATTTAACAACTGCTGATCCAGTTTGATCTTCTAAGTCTATTCCTTTCATACTATATGATGGTTATGGTGGATGCATTTTAAGTTGCTTGTTACATCGAACTGTTACCATATTTTCATAATAAACTTGTGAACGAGTTACAAGTACTGTATACAATGTTTCGACGTACAAATTTATACATCGGTAGTAGTTCAATCCTCCAGTGAAGCCCTTCTGGTCATATTTGCTAGCATAATATTTGATATCTACATCTGACAGCCAAGAAGGCAGATTTGGATTATCGGGCAAACCTCTGAATCCAATTTCTTTAGGTATACACGGTGGGTTTGGATTTCGTGATGTAAAAAATCTCCTGAACACTGCAACGGTTTCAATTTGCGCAAAGTCTTCTTCGATTTCTCCAGGTTCCTGCCAGACAATTCAACATCATTTGCTATTGTTAGTCGTCCCAAAACAGAAAAATGATCATATTTGACATCTGAAGTCCTATGGAACGACCATTGCAATTTGCAACAACATGATCATAATAATATAGGTCACCTTATCTCATTGTGTAAATTTTTTATTGATGATTTATCAAACTTAAAATTCACTAGAGTTGATTAATTTTGGCAGAAATAGCTAATTGGCAACTAAAATGATACGAATTTCCAATATTTGACTCTTATCGCATTAAACATCTTCTAAATCATAAATTCTTCAAAAATTCAACTTCTGGAAAGAATAACGCTTTTTTCGTACCGCCAACAAAGAACTTATTTATTCTGGAAAACGTGATGTATATTTCAAATAAATAATCACTAACCAGCTTATTTTACCTTTTTCTTTTTTCTCTTCTCAGTTCTCAACTATGCTTATTAGGCGGTCGTGGGATATTATGATCAACAAGTCCTTCATAGAGTAAACTGGTTCACAATGAAAAAAGAAAAACAAATAAAATAAAGAAAAGAATAATTACAATCATACCTGAAACCTGCACATGTAGTAATCATCTCCCAACATCTCTCTGAATCCATCAACAGGCCTCTTCAAAGGATTTCTGGGAAACAACGCAACGCTCATGTTAAGCAAGGCCTTGACTCTATCAGGCCTGAACAAGCAAAAATTCCAAGCGATGATCGCGCCCCAATCATGGCCCACCAAGAACACTTTTTCAGTACCCAGAGAGTCGAGCAACCCAACAAGGTCTCCCACAACGTGAAACACCGTGTACTCGGAGACAGAGGACGGTGCATCTGTGTCACCGTAGCCTCGAAGGTCTGGGGCTATGCAGCGATACCCGAGAGCAGATAGGTGAAGAAGCTGGTGTCGCCAGCCGTACCAGAGATCGGGGAAGCCGTGTAAGAAGAGGATGACTGGGTCTGAGTCGGAGCCGATTGATGCTACGTGCATGTTAATGCCGTTGGTGGTCACCGTTGAGTGGTTTATCTTCTCCATATCTGAATAATTCCTAGCTGGTCTTTTGTGTTTCAACTACACTTTCCACTTGTATGCTATTTATAATAAAGAGGAGCAACTACCACGTGAGCATCACTGTTTTGGTTGTATTTGGTCATGCAGGAACTTTTTTTTCTTCTTGTTTTTGACATTACTTAATTATCATAACAACGATGCTTTGTGATCGACTTTTGAAGAAACCCCCCAAGCATAAAAAATGTATAAAAGGAATTATTAGAACTTTTAATTATATTAACACAAATTGTCCAAAAACTACAACCATTGGAAGACCCTTTTCGCTTTTTCAAAATCACGGTTGGAGAAAAAATATTTATATCACAAAGAATACAATCTTTCTTAATTTATTTTAAAAATAATTATATTATTTGTCCGCTATATATCTGTTGCTTATTAATTATAAAAATAATTTTCACGAATTTTATAATATTTTTGCACAATTTCCAAACAATGAAACTACTTTTGATAAAAATACTTATGTTTACAATTTCTAACATAAATTCTAAATAGAGTGGTTACTGTACCATATAGGTTATTATTTAAAATTTTCAATTTTTCTTTAAGTGGGGTCATAATTTTATTTATATTTAGTAATGACGGTAACAATGTATATTAAAAACTGTATTTACACTATTTAATTTATTTTGTAATTTATTATAAAGTGTTTGTTTCGTAAGAATTGAAATTCATCTTTGTTTTACATTGGTTTGTCGTGGACATTGTAAAAGACGTTATTCATATCATGTAGTAAGTTGTCATTATTTCATATAGGTTGGTTCGTGGACATTGTAAAGGACGTATTCATATCAAATAGTAAATTGTCGTTATTTTGCATTGATTTATTCGTGGACACTGTAAAAGATGTTTTCATATCAAGTAGAAAATTAACAGATCTGCAGAACTTAATTGACGTATGACTATATTAAGAAACACAATACACTATAGATGAAGGTTTTGGATTAGAAAACCAAAACAGTGACATTAATGTGTAGGATTACATGAGATTGAGGAATAATGATAAATACAAGTCATAAGTCATAACATAACAAGAAAGAGCCACAGCATTTTTACATTTTAAGCGTGAAGGCGCTCTATGGCATTTAAACCTCGATCGGCAAAGAAGAATGTGTTTTACATCGATGGGCGCAAGACACGATCGTTCTCATATATGTTTCATTGATATATTAAAGTTGGTTCTTCTTGAAAATGTCATCGGTCATCCAATTATGCTGGCATTAGCAACTGTGTTTAATATGTTTAAATAGTATAAAAAATGCGTATGTTACTTTTCCATCTTTTAATTCAACAATTTATCTAGGAATATATTGTCATCTAGACATCGTAATAAGTGTATGCGTCAAGCTAAATTTATCTAAATTTTAAATTGAATTTGATTTTAAAACATTAACTCAAGTTTCAATCTAAAAATTTTAAACAATCTAATTGTCCAACTAAAACAATATTATTTTGAATAAAATTTTTAAAATAATCATATTTTATATTCTCATTGCTGCTAAAGCCGCATCCATTGCCATACTTAGTTTCATCCAAACAATGATGCTAAACACTTTCTAAGTATTTGTAGAATTAGCTATTGGTTTAATTAATGACATTTCTAAATTATTTACAAAATGTCATTTTATTTTGAGTAAGGATTTTCTAGATCAATACTAATCAAGGACAATGAAATATTCTCTCTAATTACTTTACAGGATGTTTAATTCACCTGCTCGAATAGATAAGGAATGAAATATCTTAGGAATAAAATAGATGAGGAATGGAATGGAATATGTATTACTTAATTTGGTTTCTTTCTATAAATTTTTACGTCAATGTTTGGTTTAAAAATATAAATTTGAAATGAAAAAAGAATACTTAGCAAAAGGACTAAAATATTTATTATAGTCCCTACTAACTACATTATTATTATTATTATTATTATTATTATTATTATTATTATTATTATTATTATTAT
>JAOQMS010000004.1:7432618-7480526 GCA_027563885.1 Erythroxylum longipes | reverse complement strand
ATACATCTCTATGTATATGTATATTACTTACAAAAGAATCTTGGTACCTTTTGACCAGATATATAATGCTCACACAAATAAAACCAAACTCTTTTATTTTATTAATAATAAATATTTTCATTACAAAATTGTAACTGAAGAAGATAAAGTTACATGTAAATACGCTTGCTTTTCAGGGCGCTATATTTACATAACTCTAACACTGTGAGCCTCAGAGATTGTGGAGAATGTAAATAAGATGAAATTTTCCTCTAAAAGAAGAACTTCAGTTACGTCATTGTTTCTTTAGAATTTATTAGCCCATTTATGAATGATTGGAAACACTGATCTCTGTACAAAGAAAAATTCAATAAGAGTAGATTCCGATATGGACATCTTCTTTAAAAAATTCCAGTTCAAGGCAGACAATGTCCTACCCATCCAGAACTTTGGTTGGTTTCAAGGTAAGGCTCAAAGTGTGGTGATCACTAACCATTTGCTTCCAACTTTTCTAAGCTAAAGATGATGTTGGAATTGATGGAGGAACAGGGAGGGGGTTTGAGATGGAAAAGGTGGGAATTAACCTTTGTCTTTAGCAGAATAGGTTAGCATTATATCGGAGACAATCCTAGAAAAAGAAAAAGAAATAGCTTTGGCAGTTGGGGAGAGCAGAAAAAGAAAGTTTAAAAATGGTAAAGGAAGTTGGTAGGAAAGAATGCTGGAAGGGTTAAGAATTTAATACTTATGGAGAAGAAACAATAACTGAGAGATGAGGGAACCTAAGTATAAAGAAGAGCTAGAGATGAGAAGAAGAAGTGGTAGAAGGTGGAAGATCTTCAAAGGGTATAGAGCATAATCGAGCCTTACTTAGAGAGATGATAGAGAACCAAACCCAAACCATCTCCTTCCTACTACTCACATTAATGTAGATTAATTAAAATTAATCTATAGTAAACATGGAACTCTCACCTCACACACTCACTCACTATCGCTTGGTGTTTCTTGCCCAGTTTACTCTAGTCTAGCTCAATGTTTCTCAGTCAATTCACTCTAATTTCGATTGGTGTTTCTCAACCCCTTACTCTAGTCTCACTTAAAGGATGATCTCACTCATGTCTCGCTTGAGGGATGGTCTTGCTCCAAAATTCAGTTTTTGAATCCCCATTGCATTCTTCGTAGTACTAAAATGGAGACAAGGAACCATTTTTTCTTCTAAGATACCTACACAAAAGAACTTTTGAATAGAATTAGGGATGCTTGTAATTTACTTATTGGAAAAAAAGTTTGGAAAATCATTCTAATTCATGTCTGTAATGCTTCCCTACTAAGTGAAAATGTTATCCTTATGAAGTTAACTCTATATACTAGAGTGTATAAGGTGTGTAGGGAAAGGAATGAGAGAAGAATTAGGCACAAGAAAATGGATATGCATGTATTTAGCTCCAATATATTGGTAAAGATAATAGAATAATTTATGATCAACTTTAGGGGATCTAACTTTATATGGAATAAGGTACTTAAATAGGGACTTAACTTATTTCGTTACTTACCTTGCCTACGTTATTTCTTATTACATTAGTGAACATAGATGAATTGATAAAGTATCACCTTAATGAGGCTTTATCTATTTTGGATATGGTTTTATGATATTTATGTTTCTTTCTTCCCATAAAAACTCCTTAACTAGCCTTCAATTTTTGGAATATATTTGTTTAATTTCCAAAAGAGAAGTTAGATAAGATAAATGTAATTAATTTAGGCTTGAGACAATCTAATTAAAATATCATTAAATAATTTAGAGATACAATTATGGTTATTTATAATGAAATTTATTAAGAAGGAGGAGTGTAAGAATTATGTAACAAAATTTCTAAATGATTTATTTAGCCATTTCCCTAAGGAATTTTGAAGATTAATATTGAGGAGAATAATTTGTTATAGCTCTTCAAACATTATAAGTACCTATATCATATCACTAGCCTTTCGATATCTATATAAGGTAGTTTCTTATACAATTGTCACACTAAGGATTTTTTCTATCTTTGGTGCACAATGGAGGGAACACTTTATAACATAGATTACTAATTTAGCATATAACTGGAATCAACACAAAATAGAAAGATGGAAGCCATAAGTGGAGGGACTTAATAATTTTGGAAAAAAACTTAGGGGTTATAACATCGCAATAATGAGTGAGAGGTTCTTCCATCTATCTGAGCATTCTCCTTTATCTTTTATGGATTCCTCATTCTCTCCAACCTTTTACCTTTTCTTGTCCATTTCTGTTCACTTCTCCATTATTTCACCTAGCATAATCATTTCTGTCCTCTCTTTCCTTTTAGATTGGTTTTCGGGACTAGGGTACTTTTGTTTTACTCCATATACTTTTTTTCCCACCATGGCTTTCTTTTCGATTCTTAATAACTACCTTAAAGCATCTAACTCCTACCAAAATTTGAATTCCATTTAAATATTAATGAAGTCTAAGTTTTCACCTTTATCCTCATCTTCCATTTTTTCTCCACCTTCATGACAATTAGACCCCAAAAAGCCATTAGACCATTTCTCTCCTTCCCATTCAACAAATCAACCTACCTCAACCTAATCCTCTTAACTCAAACAGCAAGTGTGTATAAGAAGTATGATGAAACTCAAAAAATATGGAAGCAAGTTGTAGGGGATAGATTGAATTCTTCCCTATTTTATAGCCCTTCTATTGAACTTGAAGAAAACCTGATGGTGGCCCTAAGCATCAACATTCTACAAGAAGGTGCAAGGACATGAGAAGCAGTGATTAGAGGATTGTTCATGTATAAACATCCTACTTTCCCTGTGATAAAAGAATGGACTCAGAAAAATTAGAAAGATAAAGGCATATAGGAAGTAATGTTAACTGTAACATACCACTTCCATAAAGCACATACCCGAACATACCAGACGATATTCAAGAATAGACCTTACAAGAATGGCACGTTAGGGCAATCATATTAACTTATTTAAGGCATCACATATATCATAAACATTCAAAAAGTTCAATTCTTCCCATTTCATTCACCAAAAACAAACTTACATAGTGTCATTACAACTTATAATCCATGTATATACATTACATAACACTTGAAAGTTTAATACTCCATAAAAAATGTTTAACATGAAATGGGATGATAAATTAAAACATTTTAACTAGACTCCTCAGATTTAGCTAATTAGACCTTGATCCATTCTTGTCTCCAAAATGCAAGTACTAGACTTTTATTAAACACTTTAGTAGTTATAGCCCCTTTGACTTTGAAAAACAGCGTTGCAATTTTGATGAGTTTATGAACACAGTAGGTGAACCATCATTGATGTGTTCACTTAAGTCAGAACACTAAGATAAATTATAACTTATCTTATAACCCAATTCAACAAGTATATCACATCATCCAATATTTAATAACACGTCACATTTTATCATATTTCAATAAGTACAACAAGTACATAAACATTACATATATCTATTTGAAAACAATTCAATAGTTCATCTCAATCATTCATATGATACAAGTAAAGTTGTATATGCAAATGCACATGTGACTCCATTCTTATTTTGCTTTATTATGACTGAACACCTTTTAACCTAATTTACTGTCTCGTATCCGTTGTGGGTACTGAGCTTATTTCGACCCTAATCCATTATGGATTCCAAGTCCATATTACTTGAGCCTGAGGCTCCTTTTATCATTATGAGCTTAAAGCTCTTTTCACATTGATCACTTTGGTCACTACTCCTTTAATTGATCATAAATGTCAAATGCAATGATATGAATCATCTCACACATCATTTGCTTTCATCAGTGTAACTGTTTATCCAAAATTCACATTTAATTTGAATCAAATAAGCACTTAATGGATAATCACATAATCAGCAATTGACATTCAATTTAAAAACACTTCCACATATAGTCCTGAAATATCAAAATCCTCAGACCAACAATGTCTGGAATTATAGCAATCATATAAATAACAATTCAATAATTGAAATTTAACCAAAAATAAATCAATCATAGTAAGAAACATCTAGATTAACTCACCATATGCTCCATAAAAGCTATTGCCTTGATGGTCTGGCAATGAATGGATGTTGGTGATCACCTTCTGCGTCTATCGTCATGCAATACAAACATAATTCTCAAATCAATCAGTTATTCAATCTGATAAATATAAAATCATACACTTGTATATGTGTCATGTTTCAATACATGATCAATTGAATTTTTGGGTATGTATTCTTATACATAGATCTTGACTATTCAATTTGTGCTTATACACCCTAAGACCATTCAAACATTATATTTTGTATACTCCCATTTTACAATCAGGTTTGTACTTTTAAGTTAGCTTGATTTACTCTAAATTCATCAACCATACTTTACATTTATCCTTGAACATTTGCATGATAAAAAAGCATCTTACAACACACATACAATTGTTACTTTAAATTTGGAATTTTAGTTAGCTAGATTTATACATTCACCAAACTTTTTCCAGCAATATATATTCATACATTTACCTAATTCTCATTCATAATTACCCCATGTTCTTCAATGCTCATTCATCCATACCTTATACATATTATTCATGTCCTTAAGATCATGTTTACATTAAAAGAACTCATTTATTCCTTTAACAAATCATAATTTCCATATTTGAATTCAACCACATCAAAACAGTCCATTCTTTAGGTTATGACATTAATTTACATAAATTTATAAAGCTTTTAACTAATTAATCAAGCAAAAATCTAGGCTCATTCATAAGCTTAATCAAGTTCAAATATACTAATTTAGAGTGAAAATTCTTATCTAGTTCAACATGTACACAGGCTGAAATTAAAATTTCAGAATTTGTTATCAACAACACTAATGTGTGTAATTTCACTACCTTCAATACTTCACGAATTTTACAAGCTTAGAGACATCACTAACACCTGAAATTTTCCAGATTTCATTTCCTTTAAGGTTACTTCATTTTAGGTTAATTTAACTTCCATATTGGTTACACTAAGGCTTACAAAATTCTGCTCACTTATGTCATTAACAGTCACTTTTTTACAAACACACCTACAACTCTAATTTTCCATATTAAAAAAAACCTTAATAACACCTATCTTTAGCATGAATTCCTCATCAATTATACTTTAAATACCAACTTAAATCATCCATACAACAACCCATAAACTATTGTTTTTGTACATGCAAAAACAGAACAGAAAAGTGCCCATTCATTCTCCATTTTCTAGCACATCTTCAACACCAATTCCACATTCAATCTATCCCTATTTAGTCATAATAAAAATTCTGCTAATATATACCACAATAGGTCAGCATTTTTATTACTTTATTAGCTTGAATGCAACTTCCAAATGTCAAGCTTGTTTAGCCTTACATGCATGCAAGAACATTTCAAGAATAATGAGAGAGTAGGGTGCTTTCGGCAATGACAAAAAGAAGACAACAAATTGTAACAATATTCTACCTGTAAAGCTATCTTTATGATGGATTTTGCACGGGTTTTAGCATGGTAATGTACATAATTAGAGCGAAAATCCAAAGGTGTGGGTGAGGTGTGGATTTCGATAGTAAGAGGGAGGAGAAGGAGAGAGTACAGCAAAAACATTACAAAGAAGCTGAATATGTTGGCCACATGATGTAGGATGAGTGTTCTTTCATAAAGACACTTGTCATGTAAATAAGCAAGACACATGTCCTCCTTCTTTGGCTGTCAAATGTCACTAAAATCCTAAGCCATCTGTCACTTAATTCTTAGTCATCCTAAATTTCCACATGTCAACCTATTTTGTTACTTGAAAATTTTCCTAGACTAAATGTACATATTAATACATCAATCCTTCAATTATGACAATTAATTCCAAATTACTAATTGTAATCCATCAAACCAAAAGACAAAACATTAACAATGGATATTCATATCACAATTATTTTAAACTTTTCATACCCCGAAATATGTTAATTGAGTGCACATACCATTTTTGCAATGTTTTTCGAAATCATAAATCACGTGTGTATGTTATTATTATGCATATGAATGAAATCATGAAATAATGTTCTAAGTGTACCAAATACATTCTATGATCATATAACTCATGAGGCTCAGTAATATAATATTTTAATCCATCGGTATGGAAATCGATTATTACAATTCTCCCCTCTAAGAAATTTCGTCATCGAAATTCTTACCTGATTAATCAAATAGATGGGGGTACTATTTCTTCATGTTCTCCTCAGTCTCCCATGTAGCTTCCTCTCTCGAATGATTTCTCCAAAGGACTTTAACCAAAGTAATTCCTTGGTTTTTCAATTTCTTAGTCTAATAGCCTAATATTGTAATCAGTTCCTCTATATAACTCAAATGTGTTGCAATCTTAAACTCTTATGTCAGTAATATATGTGTTGGATTATAACGATATCTTCTGAGCATACTAACATGAAATACATTATGAATCTGAGACATTTTTAGTAGTAATGATAATTTATAACCCAATGGTCCAACTGTCTCAGTAATCTCATAAGGACCAATGTATCTAGGGCTTAACTTTCCCTTTTTACCGAACCTTAGCAGTCCTCACCAGGATGACACTCTAAAAGACACCCTGTCTCCTACTTAATACTCCATATCTCTATGGTGCTGATCTGCATAACTCTTTTGCCTATCTTTAGCTGCTTTAATCCTATTACGAATCAATTTTAGCTTATTAATGGTATCTTGTATCAACTATGGGCCTTTAATAATCCTTGGACCCCCTTCATCCTATTATAAGGGTGATCAACACTTTCTTCCATATAACGCTTCATATGGAGCCATACCAATACTATCATCATAATGATTTTTCATCTCATGAGGACTATTCAATGAGAGCTTACATATTCATCTCATGCTCCTTGAAACTCCAAAACATAAGTTCTAAGCATATCCTCAACAGTCTGAATAGTCCTCTCACTCTGCCTGTGTATCTAATGATGAAAAGTTGTACTAAAATTTAATTTGTACCCAATGTTGCTTGTAAACTGCCCCAAAATCTAAAATTAAATTTGGGATCTCGATCAGACACAAGATACACTGGGACCCTATGTAACCTCACTATCTTATTTACATATCTCTGAGCTAACTAATCTAGTGTGTTGTTCTCTTTAGTAGGTAAGAAATGAGTCAATTTTGTCAATCTGTCAATGACTTGTCAATCTGTCTACAATGACTCATATGGTATCATGTTGTCTCGGAATCCTAGGTAAACCCATAATAAAATCCATTGTAATCCTCTCTTATTTACATTCTAGAATATGTAATGACTGTAACTTCCCAACCAAAGCCTAAGCTCCGCCTTAATTTGTTGACACGTCAAACACCTAGCAACATATTTAACTACTTGTTTCTCCATCCCGAGCCACCAAAATTGTTATTTTAGAGTATTATACATCTTAGTAGTACTATGATGCATAGTATAGGTTGTTATGTGTTCTTCCTATCATCAACATTCGTTATACATAATCTCTACTTCAACCATAATATATTATCTTTCAACTCAAACTCAGAACTCAGATTATGTTTTAACTTCTCTATAATCTTCACCAATTTTAGGTCTTTAGTTTGAGTTATTTTGATCCTCTCATATAATACTGGTTTAAGCTTCAATGTAGCTAACAATGTTTCATTTTGTCCCAAACTTAGCTCAACATTTAGGGCTCTTAGTTGAACTAGGTTTGGTAATCTCGATACTTGAATTTGTGCCACACTATTATTGGATTTCCTACTTAATGCATCAGCTACAACATTAGCCTTACCTAGATGATACTCTATCGTGCAATCATAATCCTTAAGCAACTTAATCCACCTCCTTTGTGTCATATTAAGTTCCTCTTGACCCAAAAAATTTCTAAAACTTTGATGATCTGTAAATATCTGAAACACTTCACCATATAAATAATGTCTCCAAATTTTTAGAGCAAACACTACTACAGTAATTTATAAATCTTGAACTAGATAGTTGAACTCATGAGGCCTTAACTATCTCGAAACATATGTAATCCCTCAACCATACTGCATCAAAACACACCCTAATCCTTGATATAAAACATCACTATATACAACATATCCTCCAGATCTAGATGGAATAGCTAACACTGGTGCTATAGTTAATCGATGGTTTAATTCCTCAAATGGGATGAGATCAATGAAAAATCCTCGACAAACCTCCTGTAATAACCTGGTAGCCTAAGAAAACTCTAAATCTTTGACACATTTCTAGGTGCTTCCCACTTCATCACTACCTCAATTTTCTTTTGATCTACCTACATGCCCTATTTGGACACTACATGACCCAAGAACACCATTTGATTGAGCCAGAATTCACACTTACTAAACTTGGCATACAATTACTTCTCTCTCAATATCTATAAAATTAACCTCAAATGCTCAAAATGTTCCTCTCTACTCCTCGAGTACACCAAGATATCATCTATGAATACAATAACAAAGTGATCTAAATAAAGTCGGAACACTTTATTCATCAATTCCATAAAGGCAGATAGAGCATTCATCAATCCAAAAAGCATCACCAAAAACTCAAAGTGTCCATATCTAGTTCTAAATGCACTCTTTGGTACATCAACTTCTGCTAGTTTCAATTGATAATACGTCGACCTCAAATACAGTTTATTTAACACTCGAGTTCCCTGTAACTGATCAAGTAAATCATCAATTCATAGTAATGGATACTTTTTCTTGACTATCACCTGATTTAGTTGTCTATAATCAATACACAATCTCAAAGTCCCATCCGTCTTCTTTACAAACAATATTGGAGCTCCCCAAGGTGACAGGCCTGATAAAGCCCTTATCTGACAGCTCCTACATTTGAGTGTCAAGTTCCTTATGTTCCACAAGTGCCATCCTATAAGGAGGAATAGATATAGGAGTAATACTAGGGATAAGGTTAATAGTGAACTCTGTTTCCCTATCTGGGGGTAATCCTGGTAATTTAGTGGGAAAAATGTCCAGAAAATCCCTAACAACAGGAATATTCTGAATTATCTACTCAACTCGAGTATTTTTCACATAGGCTAAATAGGCCTCACATCCACTTTGAGTCAAGATAAAAGCACTCATTGAAGAAATCAATCTGGCTGGCATTGCTTGACTAACATCTCAAAATATAACCTTTGGCTTGTTAGGAGATTTAAAAATGACTTTTTTAGCATAAAAATTCATCACAACCCTATAAGTAGTAAGCTAGTCTATACCTAAAATGATGTCTATCTTTTTCAATTCCAGTACTATCAAATTGGCTTTGCATACTTCTCCAATCATTGTAGTACTACCTACTAGAGTACTCACCTCCAAGCCAAATTTTAACATCTCTCTCACATAATGCAGTTTAGATGCCAGACATAGGGTAATGAATGAATGTGTAGATCTGAGATCAAATAATGCAAATGCCTCAAAATTAAAGACATGTAACACACCTGCAACAACATCTAGAGAATTCTATGCCTCCTGTCTCATAATAACAAAGATCCTGGCTTGGGACTATGGTTGTTTACTCCGTACCTCAGTCCTAACACTAGGACCTACTGAATTAGTTTTACCCTACATCTGCCTCTCTGTCCTGCCCCACTAGCTATGCTCTACTGGACAGTCATTTCTGTCACTGATCCTCCTCTCACTCTAGCCTGTGCTCCTAAAGTTGTGGGACATTGTCTAATCTGATGCTCGAAAAAGCCACAATGTAAACAAGCTCCTGATACCTTCCAGTATACCCCACCATGTCTTTTCCCACAATGTTCACAACTGGGAATCAGTTGTGTTTGCCTACCATATGTTTGTCCTCCAGACGCCTAACCTCTACCACTACTAGAATAAATAAAACTGCCTCTTTACTCTCGAACTTATGTCAGTCAGCTTTTATTTCAGCAAGGAATTCCATTAACTTATCTTCTAGAGTTGGATCGTTATATGGAGATGTTTATTATTGTAAATGTCTAGCTGGAGCGTAACCATTCCATCTATAAGTATAAGAATTGCTCCATTCTAAATTGTAGATATTCCCATATAACACACCTTGAGGTTCATTTTATATGCTCGGTTGCTCCCATGTATGAATAGGCGCTTGACACTCATAATTGTATTGATAAGTCCTACCAATGTTGCTATAGGGCCTAAATATCGATTAAGCTTCCAAAAACATATGAAAACACTTCACTCTTCCATATGGTGATGCCACAATTTGTAAAGACATACTCTGGCTCTCACAAATGTCCCTCTGCTCCATCCTTACATTGTGAGTTATGGATATGACAATGAATTGTAATTACTACAATAAACCACAAACTAAAGACCAAGTAGAGAAATTCAAAAGATAATTAAATTAATAAGCCACAAATATAACAAAATAAAATAAAATAAACAAAATAAAACAAAATAAAACAAAGATAAAACAAAATAAAATGAAAATGGCTAGAGTAATAGCGTTCAGGCATTTTTAATATCAAAGCCCCCAATAACAGTGCCAAAAACTTGATTAACTTATTTTTGAGTTAGTCAATTATGTAATAATAGTAAGTTCACAACGTATCTATAGCTCACTAATAAATACTAGTCTATCCCAAGAAGACTATTAATACTAGTACTTACCCTTACAATATTATCTAGCCTAAACATTGTTTTTAGACATTTAACAAAAAAGAAAATAAAAATAAAACAATTAAAGGAATAAGAAATGATAATGAATGTGATAAGTGTAAATTGCATCGTGTTTTAGGGCATAGTTTGATATATGTTTAATTGTTAATTCAATCATTTAATATTTGTTAAGGTTAGAATTATGTTTTAATTGTTTTATGGGTTAGTACAAGTCTTTGAGCTTAATTACTATGTTTTTGAGGTACCTTGATGTGATTGCTAGTGTTTCAGGGTCAACAATGAAGACTTCAGAGACACTCGGGCTAAAACAACATCCCAAAATTGTGGCATGTCAGACAACAATCATGACAAAAGCACCAGATTTGGCCTACAATCGTGGCCTTCATGCCACGATCATGACAGAATCCTAAGGAATGGCCCACGATCATGACCTGTGTTAAACCCTAAATTTTTCTTAAAATTTAGTCCATTAATTTAGCAAGAATGAATAGAAATTATAAATTTTTTAAAATTAGAACCTGTTGGAATTTAGTCATGAATACATGTTATTTACATGTGTTTGTGTGAATTAAATAGGGATGTTAGAATTAAGTTAGTGTGCAATAGACACAAGAGAATAAAGGAGCAAGTAGACATTAAATTAAATGTGGAAGGGTAAACTTGGAAGTACAAAAAGTAGTCTTACATAATAAGAAAAGAAATGAGAAATAGGTAGTGAAGAGTGTGTGAAGTGTACTGGAAAAGTTAGTAAGAAGGAAAAGAAAAACATAGAAGGAGCTAGAAGAAGAGAAGGAGAAAACGAACCAGAAAAGAAAAAGGAAAGAAAGAAAAAAGAGAAAGAAGAAGAAGGAGTAGGTTCAGCTGAGCCTTATTTAACTTTCATCTTTTCTTCTTGCTTTGGTAGCAAAAGGAACTGGAGAAAAAGAGTTTCTTGTGCTACAAATAAAGGGAGAAAGGAGAGGACCAAGAAACTTATTTTGTTTTTGATTATTAAAGCTTTATGGATTTTCTATTTGTATATTTGGTTGAATGAAAACTTGTTTGTTTGAAGGAAACCAGGAAAATCTAAGGCAAGAACTAGAGGAAAGGCAAACTTGAGATTGGATTTACAATCAATTAGGTAGGTAGTATGTTTATAGTTATTGTGTTGATGGGCTGATTTTTTACTTCCTTGCATGCTTAAATGCTTGACTTTGAATGGTTACGATTGTTAGAAAATGCACTATGGTTTATTTTCTTGTTAAGCCTTGAAAGATGTTACTGTTTTTGGTATTAATGAAAATAAGAAAAAGCATAAGAAGCATAAAAGTATGAGTATGTGATGAACTAAATTGAGCATTAAAATTTGCTTGTGTTTGGGTAAGAGAGATACCATTTCATTTGTCACATGCACATTGACTCAAAGCCTTCTCCCAGCTGCCCTTTTATGGCATATGAGCTCCTAAGGAACGGACTCATTTTGTTTATGGTATAAACTTCAGTTTCTCCATTTCGTTCTATGGGACTCTCTCAAATGATTATGTTTGTGCAATTCATCTTGATATGTTGAGTATGATTCACTCTTGAGTATTATGTTGAAGGTTAAATATACATGATTTTATGTGATAATAATTTTTTTTCCTAGTGCTTTGAGCTAGAACTGTAGATAATGTAATTGCTAGATTAAAATGAGATATATATATATATATATATATATGCTTGATTTTGTGTAGCTCATTACCAATGGCTATAAACATATTAGCCACTAAGCTTCACAGATCAACCCATTATTTTTCACTCCTTAAGTACAGAATGAAAAGATAATTGATTCTTGCAAGCTTTGGCAAACTTCAAGATATCTACTTTTTGTAACTAAGTTAGTTCGACTATATTTTGGTAGCTTTATAAGCATGTCAAGCTTGAGCATTCATTTATATTTTGTATTACACTATTGTTGTGACCTTGATATGTAACTAAAGCTATGTACAAACTCTATTTTGATTTAGTAATGAAGATAAGAGTTGAAGAATTTCCCTTCTGTACATGTTCACAGCTATTGTTTGTGTTAGGTTATTAATTGTTGTTATAAATGGAATAGTATGTTATTAGATGGACCTGGATAGATTTAAAATAAATTGTCATGTTGGAAGTCATGTAAGTACACTTAGTGGTTGTTGGATGACAGTTTTTTTTAGAATATGTAAAAATCTGATAATAGGTGAAAGAAGAAAAAAGGGGACTTAATTGTAGCATTACCCTGGACAATGTTAGTGGCTCTAAATTCCACGAATAAATCATATTAATATAGGAAAATTTGGACAAAGTTTTCTTCATTAAAATTCTAGCTCGTCCTCTTAGCTTTCCAACGATATCTCACATGAAATTTTAGGATTTCAGACGAAAGAGATGTGGCCTTTACACGATAACGCCACGGGTGCTAGCAAAGGCAGCCACGCAATCCCTGATAGAATTTGTGTCTTGATTTTAACAATTAAACTATATTGATATAGGCCGAATCAAATAAAGTTATCTTTATAAAGATTGTAGCTTATCCTCTTAGCTTTCCAATGTTATAAAGTTTGTAATTTTTGGACATCAGAATAGAGAAAGACGACTTACACAAAATTGAGTGACAAAACTCTTTTACTTGGGTTGCACGATCGTGACAGAACCTCCCTTTTACAGGGGTGCACGATCGTGCACTAGCACAATCATGATAAAAACCCTCTTTCACTAGGAGTGCACTATTGTTCTTGTTGCACGAGGGTGATAGGCGAACTTACAAAAATTCAAGATAAACACGGTTTTTTTAGTGCTTCCAGCCTTCTTCTCACCTGATCTTCACCTGATCCTCTTGCAGTGTAGCCATTTATTAAGTACTAAAACCTAGGCCCAATAGCTTGTGTTAGGCAGATGCACAGAGAGTCAAGAACGTTAAGTTTCAAGGGATTTTTTAGACCTTTTAGACCTCAAAAAAACCCTAGGGTTACTCAAAACATAATATGATATAAAAAGAACAACAAGAGGCAGAGAAAGAGCTTTTGCATCAGCTACCCCTAGTGAGAAATCATCGAGAGATAGAGGAAGAGAAAAGAGGAGAAGAAGTTAACTCAAAGTACTTCCTAGATCAGGAGGTTTCCCGACGTCACTGCCTCCCGTATCCATTTTAGATTGTATTTCCTATTATTTTTAGTTTTATTACTATATAGAATTGGATTGAACAGTTGATGATAAGACCTAGAATGTCGAGGATGTCACCTTTGGAATTTTATTCTTGAATTAATAAGAATATGATTATTTATGTATTTATTAGATATTGTTATGGTTAGATTATGTGATTGCATAATTTGATAACAAACTGAGAGGGTTACTCAAATGAAAAACGATTAAATTAACCTAACGAGGTTAGGTGATTTAATAGAAACTAGAATTGAATCAAATCGAGAATTTGTGCGAAGAGAGTTCTTGCATAGGTTTTCGATAGTTTATTAGAGAAATTCAGAACTAATTAGGGTTTTGGATAGATTATGAATTGAGAGATTGCAACCTTCATAATCTGATTAGGGTTTATGATTTATACTTAACGGTTATAACTCGAGAGAGTGTAACGAACCTTAAGATAGTCTAGAACTAACAATCCAATATAATGCTTATTTAGTAGAGGAAGCAAGTGCATTTTGTTCACATTATTTAGAGTCGTATATGCACACAAGATAAAGAAAAGTTCCTCGTAATGATGATGGGGGAGGAACGGGTGATGTTGACAGCAACTTATCTATTTGTCACATATCTTGGACGAACATATGGACGATCAACAAGAAGAATGTTAATAGAAAAAGAAATAAAGGCTACCCATGGTTACATTTTATTGAATTATCAAGAGGTTCAACCTTTTATGCAATAAGTTTAAGTTGATTTTGAAATTGATTATTTGGGTTTTCGAAGTTAGTGTTGTCCACTACTAAAATACATAATAATGCTTTTATATTATACGAGGAATGGTTATGCGAGCTAATGTCTGAAAAAACATAGGATGATATCAATAAAGAAGTTGAAGGACATTTTACTCAATGGTTCGAGAAATATGTAAGTTTTCACTTGTAATAATTTAAAAAAGAAGAAATAAAAGCTGCCCATGGTTACATTTTATTGAATTGTCAAGAGGTTCAACCTTTCATGCAGTAAGTTTAAGTTGATTTTAAATTTGATTATTTGGGTTTTAGTTAGTGTTGATCACAACTAAAATACATAATAATTCCTTTAAATTATATGAGGAATGATTATACGGACTAATGCCTGAAAAAGCATAGGATGATATCAATAAAGAGGTTAAAAGACAATTTCTTCGATGGTTCGAGAAATATGTAAGTTTTCACTTGTAATAATTGAAATGGTTAAATTATCATATCAAAGTGATTGGATGACATTATACTATTTAATATGATAAATTGTTTTTGTTTAGGCCCCATAAAATCCAATAGAGAACAAGTTCATATGTGATTTTGCGAAAGGAACTTTGTGAACTATTAAACGGTATATGGTGTATTTTGTTAATGGATATAAACTTCATACAGAATAGCATGGTCATAACACGGCAACAGTAAAGAGTGAGGTTTGTATACAGGGAGAATTGATGGATTACTACGGTAAAATTATTGAAATACTTAAAATTGAGTACCTTGCATTACTAATAAAATGGAGTGTGATATTTAAGTGTGAATGGTTTAATCTAAATCTTAATGTTGGAACAAAAGTGCACAGTCGATAGAATTTAGTTGAAATCAACCAGAAAAGAAGATTTAGACAATTTCAACCTTTCTTGTTGGCAATGCAAGCGATCTAGGTGTATTATGTCCTTTTTCCCAACTTACGACGAGATAAATAAGATTAGTTGTCTGTATGCAAAGTAAAACCTAGACGTGTTTTTGAATTATATAGAAAAAGAGAAAATAAGAGAATTGAAAGTGAAGCGTTTTAGGAAAATGTTTATGAAATAATTGACTGTGTAACACATGACAAGAATGAATCTTTGAACGATCCAAATAATCAATATGTTGAAATTTGATTTGGAGAGGATGAGGAGGGTGAGAGATCTAAAGAGCAACCTAAGTTTGATTCTAGTTCTTCGAAAAAAGAAGACGATGATGATTTTGATTTACAATTAAGTGCTGATAGTGATTAATTTATGTTTGTAATAGAATATTATATGAATAAATTTATTATTGAATCAACAATATATTGTTATATATTGAATTTATATTGTTCTATTATATACTAGAAAATATAATAAAATGTGAATTTCAGGTTAAAAATATGCCACCAAAGAGAAAACAAGATATGATGTGATCAAGTTTCAGGTTAGAACAATTATGAGAAGCCAGTGCATTTCTAGGTGAAGCATCACATTCTACATATGCTACTACATATCTATATGAGGCATCATTTTCTGTACCTGCTGCTATACCATCCACCACTCCTATACCGACAGAGATATCAGGAGTAAACGTTGTGGATGAAGGAAGCGACCTCCAACTTGGAGCTAAAGGAGTTGATGGAAGAACGCATGTCACAATTGTCAACAATTTGTAAATAAAATTCTAACATTTTTTTAATACACGATGATACAATATGTTTATATTGAAGTTATAGGTTTTAATTTGAAGATCTAAAATAACTTTTATATTAGGTTGGTTCCTTATGTAATGTATTCAAGAAATATCTCATCCAAGTTCAAGAAGAGGGTAGATCTTGAGGGTTTTATATGGAATGTCTCTCAGCCAACAAACAATTTTTATCATCTAGAGTTTGAGGTACACAAAATATATTCTTTAATCTTTTTTATTTTATCTAATTTTATAAATTAATTAGATAAATTTTTCATTTATAAGTACTTATAGTTTGTTTTTCTTTTTTTCATGAAGAAATTTCTTGGGATTTAAAATTTGATGCTATAATTTATAATGTTTAGGAGAGGCGAGCTCGTAAATGTTATAGAGATTTTCTTGCTTCAATACATAAGAATGGTGTACGACCACCATATATATTTGAAAGAATATGGAGTCGTTGGCAGAAGTAATGGGCATCACCTGAGATAATATCCATTTCAGAGTGCAATTTGGCCAACAAACGTGGAGGACCAGACGGAGAGAGTTTACCCACACACACTGGAGGATCTTTGACCCACCAGGAGCATGCACTTCAACTTGTAAGTATAAAAAATTTACACTTATATCCTGATTTTTTACTTTGAAGTATGAAATTTGATTTCAATGTAATTTGATGTATGAATTTAAAATGAAAATATATGTTCATTATGGAGAATAATAATGTTACAAATGTCTGGTGCCATTAATGGTTGTGTTATTGAGTTAAATTCTTTTATCTAACAGGGGCTAAATATCATAAAATAGAGGAAATTCTATCGAAATTTTTGTAAATTGTAGTTTAATTATAAAAAGTTATTCTAATGTAGGAAAAGTTTATGGGCAGGAAGCCTTCACCATGCTAGCTCTTTTTGCACACTGACACCAAGAAGCATGATGGTGTGACCGTCATCAACACTCAATGTAGGTAAGCTCATGTATGTAAAATCTATACTTTAATATTAATTTTTAAAAGGTATCTTATTAACATAAACAATTATAATGATAAGAACAAATACAAGAAAGCATTGAACGACAGTCTCAGAACTCTGAAATTGCTGATGAAAGTCAGGCGTATCTTAATGCAGTGGGTGGTAGGGACTGCCGTGGAAGGATTTTCAACTTAGGTTCTTTTGCAAACACACGTTATTCACAATCTTCCACATCCACTACAGCTGGATCTAGTATGCGGTTCGCATCAAATGAGAGAGTCCTCCAGCTTGACAGCACAGTAAAGACGTTGATGGAGTGCGTAACTTAGCTTTGTAATGAGGTGGATAAGTTGAAGGGTAGGGACAAAACCTCATCGCCTCTATGGGAGCATTTGCCTTCACCACCTGCGAAGCTTCTAGATAAGTGAATATAATGATAGTCTACCACTCTTAAGTTTTTATATAAAATTTTAATTTGCAGTAATTTCAAGATACTTATTCATTTACATTATACCTTTTTATTAAACCATTCAGGATAATTTTACTTTACATTTACCATTCAATGTTATATATTATTTATAGAAATTAAATGTACAAAAAGTATAATATTATCAACAGAAAACTTGAATAGGAAGTGAGAAATGATGGTAAAATTTTATCATAATGAAATTTCCTAGCGATGAATTGTCAGAATAAATAAAATTCATCACTGAATTTACCTTAATTTAGTGACCGCAATACAAAATTCTGTTGCTAAATTTACCGATAGATATACAAATTTCCATCCCTAAATTTGCAAAATATGCATTTGTATCGGTCGCTAAATTTTACCTATGGCCCTTTCTCTAATGAGTTTTTCCTTTGGTACTTTTCATTTCCAAATTTACTTCCTGATAGAATATCTTTATTTTATGTCAGTAATATCTATCACTAAAATCTAGTTTTCTTTTAATGTTATTGACTCTTAGTGGTCATGGTAGTCCTCATCTCACCATATTCTTATATCCTAAAGATAAAATGAAACATGAATTAGCAATAACAAGACAACACTTGGCTCCACATATATATACGTTTAGAGTATAGTGCAACATATTTGACACAAAATAATGTCTGCATGTGTAAATATAGTGTAATACATGTACCATTAAAATATGTGTTAACCTAAACAACAAATTCTTTTGTTTACATTCCCATCATTAATGTATGATGAAATTAATACCCCTTATCCATAAAGTAAGTATGCAAAAAAATCAGGTTAACCAAATAATCCCTATAAAAGTGGCATAAATTCTCAAAATATGGATAGTCATCAAACAACATATCAAATTCATGTATAAATACACAATGATAAGTGGTGAATGAACTTAATTAAATATCATTCAATTTACATAATTTCATATTCCTATTAGACTAGCATAGGAATTCATTCAACCTATATAAAAAATAGAAAGCAATAAAGCAAGCAATATAATTTACACTAACCATCTTCGACCATAAATATCACTTGCAGTTCATAAGTCATCCAACCTATTCTCCTAGCATCCTAAAAAATCATTCATAATGGATATTTAATCAACTATAACACAAAACATAATTCATAATAGTAAATAATCCAAATATATTGAAATACTAAAATTGAAAGTGTGGTAGGAGAAATACCTAGATGACATTTAAATATTGGTGAAGAAAGTGTGAAAATAATCCTTATAATTACATAAAGTAGGGTTAGGAAAGGTTTGGGGATGAAATCTCTTTAAAAGACTATGGGAAAGCTAAAAATTTAAAGAAAACTAATGGGAGAGGAGGTTAAAAAAATAAGAAAACATAGTTTAGAGTAGTCTTATATAGGTGATCACACATTGCTTGTACATGTTACCGTGTTTGGAGCATGTTCTAACTTTCATAAGGTAGAAGTGTGTGTAATAAAGGAGCTCTCTTTGGAGTAGGGGCAATATAGGAATTACACAGAGGGATCTTGATAGAACATAAGCTAGAGACATTAATGGTCATAACACCATATTGTTTCAATTAAAATTAGGAAAAGAAATAGAAGTGTCAGGGTTAAAACATGAGGAAGACACAATAGCTACACAGAGGTGTTGCTAAGCACAAAGGGAACATATCAGTGTATGTATGTTGTGTAATAAATGTTTCCATTTTGTTTCTTTGTCATTTAGATGAAGTTTAAATATAATGTTGTGTTAAGCCCATGGTATGCAATCAAAAGGTTAGAAAATTTTTCCTAGAAACATACGAGTGTCTTGGGGTGTGTTCTACTTACCTAGGGTGTGTTAATGAACATATAAGTTCACAATGTTGTGTCTCTCTCATGTTTACGACTTGCCTGTTTTGCTTCCCTAGGAAAAACTTATATGTTAGTATGGAGTTTAGCACACTAGGTTATTGCATAAACACAGATCTTACATAGGGCTATGTATGGAACGTGTTCAAAAGTGGCATATTATGTTACTTTTCTTTGGCCTTCTTTGGAGGTGAGCATAGGTATACTATAGGGAGAAACATGGTAGAGTGTCCTTTTACATAACAAATACATAGGAACATGTATTGGTTATGTTTAGAACTCGTTACCTTCTCTTCTCCAACAAATAGTGTAGGTCAACACAATTAGACACACGAAGATGTGTTCCTACTGTGTCAACCTATAAACCTATGATATGTGTTTAATTTTTGATACAGTTAATCATTTACACTTGGCGATTAATGATACAAAAATGTTTAAGATACTTTAATTCATATATGATTTTAGATACAATTTGGAAGCAAAGAAATTAAAATGAGTCGAAAGCACTACATTCGGGATGTTTTCCGAAAATTAATTTTCACTTGTCTTTATGGAGCAGGAAGAAAAAGATTAAAAGACAAGAAAATTAATATGATGAAGCAATATAGCTCACGGCTACTGTGCATGAAAAATTCATGTTTTTGCCATGCAATAACAAATTTAATGGAGAAGTAAAACGGTAACGTGGAGACAACAAAAGATGAAGAGAAGCAAAATGATAGCAGATGATAGGCAAGAGCAAGCCAAAACATAGTTTGTGTTTCACACAGAAACAGAAATCTTGCGAAAACGCAGACGTTTCCATCCCGATGGATATTAGCGTGGAAACTTTACAAAGTGATGAGAAGCTTGCGAATTTTGAGGTCAACCATCAACAAATTGCTTGTGTAGAAGAAGTAAAGGAGGAGCTTAAAGTAGAAAAATACATATCTTTTAGGTCGGAGGTAAGTACTAAATGCACAAAAATTTTTGAAACTAACTCTTCACCTTTACATAGCAAATTAAAGGAACTAAATAAGGAAGAAAAAGGTGAAGAGATGTTCAAAATATTTCCCGAGTGCATGGACTTAGTCGAAGAACCACATGTGCCATCAGAATATCATAATTTTGTCAGGTGAGGAGAAGGAGTCGAGCTAGCAACCATAAACAAAGGCTTTTCTTGGAAGGCAACCCAAAGGAAGTAAATTTCTTTGTTTTTAAATTTTCGTATTCATTTTTTTATGCATGTGTGTTTCTTTGTTGGTTGTTATTTTTGCTAGTTTTTAAGTTTTCAATCAAAATGAGAGAAAGAAGAAGACAAACAAAGAAACATTTGCTCGTTTTCTATTGCTTCTAGGCTTGGTTAATCATAAGTAGAAAATGAATTGACTAGAGAATTTCATAGCAACTTTGGCATGTACTTTTGCTCTTGTGATTGGTTGATGTGCATTATCTTTAGAAGAGTAGTGACTAGTGGTAAACAAAGCTAGTGAGATTTTAAGCCTTATTTGACTGACACATTCATATCAATCTCATTGTCTTTTGATAATGTGCGACCTTCATGACATGAACATCCTGATTTCGCCTTGAATTTCTATTCGAGACCACATTTTTATCACATGCATTAATGTGGATATGATTAGGTATTCTTTGCTTTTTTGAACTATATTAGCCAAATAGCCTACCCATTATATGATTTTCCTTTTTGATAAGCCCCTTTGAGCCTTATTAGCCTTTCTTTTTGTACCAACCATATTACATGCTTTATACTTAACCAATTGTCCCACCCAACTCATAAAGCTAGTGGAACATTTGTGATTGGTGAGTTTGTGGATGTATAAAAGTGTAAGTGTGGGGGTGTACATATTTGTAGGTTGGTTGATGTTGGGATGTTTTGTTATGTGTTATCATTGAAATTCCCATTTTATTGTAGTTTCTTGTAATGCCAAAAAAAAAGAAAGAAAGAAAGAAAAGAGAAAAGAGAAAAGCACAAGAAAAGAAAAGAAAAGAAAACGAAAAAGAAAAAAAGAAAAAGAAAAAGAAAAAGAATGAAAAAAATTTGTTTAAATAAATTTATCAAGGAGGAAGTGCATATGAGTTTGCATACTTATTGATAAGTGTGAATTGCATCATGTTTTAGGGCTTAGTTTGTTATATATTTAAGTGTTAATTTAATCATTTAATATGTGTTTAAGTTAGAATTGTGTTAGGTTGTTAATTAATATTGTTTAAGTGTTTTTTATTGGTTAGTCAAGTCTTTGAGCTTAATTATTATGTCTTTGAGGTACCTTGATGTGTTTGTTAGTGTTTTAAGGTCAACATCGAAAAATAAATAAGTTTTAGAGACACTAGAACCAAAACAACAACCCACGATCATGGCACAATAGGCCACGATCTTGATAGAAGCCCAAGGCACAGCCCGCAATTGTGGCCTGATTGCCACGATCTTGACAGAAGGCTCAAATGTGGCTTAGATGTGTAAACACTCAGAAAAGTCAAGTTTTGAGGGAGTTTTCAGACCTTTCGGACCTTAAAAAAATCCTAGGGCTACCCAAAACGCAAAAGTTATATGAAGAATAAGACAATGAAGATGAGGGAGCTTTTGCATCAGCCATAATTGAGAAACCCTAAAGAGAGTTCATTAAGAGATTGAGAAAGAAAAAAAGGAAGAGAGATGTGGAGAAGAAGCCTACACAAAGTACTTCCCGAAATAAGAGGTTTCCCGATGTTACTGCCTCCCTCATCCGTTACAATCCTATTTTTGATTTATTTTTAATTTTTATTAATGTCTAGAATTGGGATATTCGTTGATGATAGGATTGTTTAAATGTTGAGGAAGTCTAAACTCACCTTGGGGATGCTTTATCTTTGATTTAATGAAATTTAATTGTTTGTGTTTTTACTAGGTTTATTGTGATTTAATTTCTGCACTTACATAACTCGATGATAAACTGAGAGGGTGAATCGAGTGAAAAATTATTAAATTGGGATAATGAGAGTTAGCTAATTAATAGAATGAGAATTAAATCAAATTGGCAAATTGTTAGAAGAGAGATCTTGTATAGGTTCCCGATAGTTTTTGGACAACTTCATATCTAATTAAGGTTTTGGATAGATTGTTAATCAAGAGATTGCAATTCCCATAATCCTATTATGGTTTATAAATTAGGGTTAATAGTTATAACTTGAGAGAGAGTAATCAACCCTAGGACCATCTAGAACCACTAATCTAGTAAGTCATAATCGATTAGGTTAGCATTAAAGATAGATAAAATTCCCCTTTCTCTCAATTGGTAGTTCTTTAGGTTGATTCTTGATTAGGTGTTGCAATAGCTATTTAGTTAATATTACGTGATTGATTCTTGAATTGAATTATTTGATTGAATTACATTCCTGTTTTAGTTTCGTTACATTGTGCATATTGCACATTGTTTTGGCCATAGACTTTAGGATTAGATTAACCCTCCTCGTAGGATGGATACTTAGGTACTATGCAAACGACTCGTACATTTGTAGAATATCGAGGTTAAATATTAAAACTTACACATATCAAAAACCACGATCGATTATTCATGATTAATGTATCTTCCTAGAGTTGTAATAAATGTGTTTGAGTATGTTGAATATGAAGTAGATGTTGGCTTGGAAGGTTCACTTATTGCGGTTTCAATGTATTATTGGCATAAATTGTATGAGTGATCCCTTTGGATTGGTATATGTTTCATGTGGTTTATGTGTGAGAGCTGAATGGGGATGTGAAATATAAATGTTGCATTTGTCATAGCTAATGGTACCTAGTTTTTGATGAGTATTGCTTTGTTTCACTAGCTTTGATGGTTTTCACACTACTTGACCCAAATACATCTCCCCTTACCTTTTCCCACTTTAAAACCTTGAAAAGTACTTTGATTCATGATTTTGTATGTGAATTATAGTGGTGGAGAAATGAAATGATATGCAAAGTTATGGATTGTCATAATCACAAATGGTGTTGAGTGTATTTATAGATATATTTTACTTAAACACATTTTTCGAGTCTACCATTAGCTTGTTCAATTTACGAAGATGATGCTTGTTGATTGATCATGAGTAGAAGCATTGAATGTTGAATTCTTGCTATAATTTTTGAAAGTCACTCATCTTTGGTTATGATTATGTAGTATTGGAAAATATAGGAATTGAACAAATGTTTCAGGTCTTTGAGCTTAATTTGGATTTTTTGCCCGAGGAAGGTCAAAAGCTAAGAGTGGGTGAAATTGATATGTGTTTAGTTGTTGATAAATTTAATCATTTACACTTGGTAATTAATGATATGAAAATGCTTAAGATACTCACTTTAATTCATATATGATTTTAGGTACAATTTGGAAGTAAAGAAATTAAAATGAGTTGAAAGCACTACCTTCGGGTCATTTTCTGAAGATTAATTTTCACTTGTCTTTATGAAGCAAGAAGAAGAAAATCAAAGAACAAGAAAATTAAGATGATGAAGCAATATAGCTCACAGCTACTATGAATGAAAATTTCATGCTTTTTCCATGCAACAACAAATTTAATGGAGTAGTAAAATGGTAGCGTAGAGACAGAAAAAGAGGAAGAGAAGCAAAATGGCAACAGATTATAGGCAGGAGAAAGCCAAAACGCATTCTACGCTTCATGAGGACATCTTACGGAAATGCAGACGTTTCCATAAGCTTTCAATTTGGCTGAAGGGTTTTGCGTGAATAGTATAGGTGGCCACCAAATTTAAGTCATCACATCAAAGCTATAGTGAAGAGAAGAGAATAGTTAGTGGCTAGGGAGAAAATAGTGAATAGTGGCAAGATAGAAGGGCTTGTGACAAAAACAAAAGGAGAGGAGTGGAAGAGTGAATAGTCACATCAGCTACAGTAGCATGGGAGTGAAATAGTAGTGAGTGAAGATCTAAAGGGGTCTTCGGCTAGGGTATTTTTATAGGGGTTGAAGCATTTTCTTAGGAGACCCATAGAAGGCTAAGTTCTCGACACTAGTTCAGAGGTAACATCGAAGCCACGGCCCAGGTTAAGTATTTTTTTTATTGTTTTGTTGTTTATTTTTCTCATTAGAAATTGATTATGTTATCTTGCATGGATTGATTAGGTATTTAAATGATTATGATTTTAATGCTCTATTGAATTGTTTTTCATGAAAGCCCATTTCTAGAATCGAATGCAATACGTAATCGTTGTATTCCCGATTCATAAGTAACAACTAATGGTTCTGAATCATTAGAGACAACATAGGTTAAATAATCCGAGCTTGTGTAATTATTACCTAGAGTCGTCTATTTTTTTTATCCGTAAGGCGGTTGTCTAGATAAACTTAGACAGCTTATTCTAGGTTTCTTGATAGCAAGGGTAATTAACAAACGCTTCGTAATTAACAAGGATATAAGGAAAAATCTAGATTAACAGAGCTTTTTGTTAATCTACGACTGATAATTGCTAAGATAGATAAAAGAACATCAAATCAATGAATTATGCTTAATTAGGGTGTAGGCCGAGATTGAACCAAAGAATCGGATCCCTAATGAATTCCCCAATTTTATCACTTTTTGCATCATCATCATTATCATCATCACACCCAGTCCGAATCCCACACGATGTCTGGGGAGGTTTGATAGTACGCAGCCTTACCCCTACATAATAAAAAGGCTGCTTCCGATAGACCCACATGCAAATGTCATAATGAAAAAAGAAACAAAAATACGTAGTATAGTAATAATACAACCAAAAACGACAAATAATTGATGCATGTTAAAAAGAGTAAATAAATAAAACTAAAATAAAGAAATAATTCTTTTATTTTATTCAAATAAACATAGAAGTTGTAAAATAACTAAATACATTAAAAAACTAATAAATACTGAGAATAAAGTAATAATAAATAATTAAAATAAAATAATAACTTCAAAAAATAAATATAAAATAAAATAAAAATGTAGCAGCATAATAACAATATATCAAAAAGATGTCCAACTTGTCAACAAGATGCACTTGTCAAGAAATTCATGTACAAAACAAAACTTGCAAATAGTCACAATAAAGATGCATTCAAGAGTAAAAAGTAGTAGTCATAATGTATGTAGAAACAAATACAAACAATTAGAAGGGGATCGATACACCGTTACTCCTTTACAAACACAAAACCTGATATTGGGAGTAGGACTAGAATCAGAGACGATCACACTCCTAGAACTTGGGAAACTCCACTTCACCAACTTAGGTTTATTTTGCATATTTTCTTTAATTTTTTCATTAAGTTTATTTTATTTTATTTCATTTTCTTATTAAATCCAAACCCCCCCCCCATTACCTAAACATCAATTAATTTCATTTCATAAGCGGACCGAACACTCCATGCTGGATCGACCTAGACTCACCACTGCTACAATAGTAGTCTAGTTATTTTATTTTAACTAGCATTACGACGTGCCTGTCAACTTACAAAACCAAAAATGTACCAAACCTAAACACTTATCACCAAAAAGTAATCAGGATTTAATGATATAAGATCTCAAAAATGATATTAAAACTATGTAAAATAAATTACTACTAGCTAAGACAACTAGAAATAATTAAGTTTAAGACATAAAAAGCGAATAAATGTTAGGTTGCCTCCCAAAATTTCTTATTTAATGAGCTCAACCCCCTTTTTTTCCAAACTTCAACTTGGCGGTCCCCTATTCATGGATTTAATGATATCTCTTTTATGTACTACTTTACTTTTCTCCTTTTTCCTCACCGATAGGTTACCTGTTAGGCGTACTTTACATTTCTCCATAATGGGATTGTTTGTTTCCTTCATTTTCTCTTGCATTTAGCTTGCTTCTTTCCTTCATTTTCTATTGCATTTAGCCTATCTCCTTTTCAATTGATGTGTTTTCTTTATATATGAGATAAGATGCTTCAGTTTTAACCGCAACAAAATAAAGGCAATTATTTTTCTTGCAATTAACAAAATTCTTCTGTTCTTTTTTTTAAGCTCTATCTCTTCATTCTTGATTGTTAGGACCAACTTCTCCTTATATACATCTATTAGGGCCTTGGATGTTGTTCTAAAAAGATGTCATAAAATAAACGATTGCTTTCATCACATCAAAGACCATAAAATCTATAGGGATGAAGAACTTGTTGACATTGATAGGTTAGGTGTATGAATAGAGATAACAAAATTTTGAAATCATGACCTGCTAATTTTAGTGAAATGGTAGCAGGTTTTAGGTTGCCCACTTGAGCTTCTTACAAATAGACAAGGGTATAAGGTTGATAGTTACCCCTAAATTATAGAAAATATGATCAAAGCTAAAGGTTTTTGAATTTAAGAGGCTGTTTATTTAAGATATGACTTTGGACTCTTTAGTCAAAGTTATAGTTTCACACTCCTCGAGCTTTCTCTTATAAAAAGTGTCTCTTTCAAAAATCTAGCAGAAGAAGGGGATATTAATTTATAGTTTTAAAGATAAAAATTCCTAAATCATTTGTGTAATTTCACCTTAACCAATCTTAAGGAATGGGGACAAATAACTTATATGCTATAAGGGGAACATATTTGGGTTCCTCTTCTTCTTCTTCTCCTTTCTTTCCCTTAATTTCATTCCTTTCAATATGTGTCTTATCTTTGTTATTTTCTTCACTCTTAAGTTTTCTTATTTTAGTATTTTCTAACAATTTATTGCTCCTTAATACCATAACATTAATATTCTCTAAGGTTCTCGAGTTTTTCAGGAAGCTGACCATAACGTCAAATACAAGTACTAGTTTGTTAGGTAATTTAAGCTTCTAAAATAAAATCAACCTTAGAACTAAGTTACCTAATTGCCTCTTAGAACTACTTATTTTGTAATACTTAGGTCATTAGAAAGTTCTTTAGAAAGGACTCTGTGTTAAACTTTTGAGGATGAAGTTTAAAAGATTGGAAACTAGGGAATTTTCTATTATTCTAAGAGATGGAATTAAACTTGTTTTTATAAAAGTTAGGGTGGTTTAACCAAGGGCATAGGTACTAAAAAAGGTTTCATTCTTCTAATTAGTATCGTTGACAAAGCTATACTTTTTAATTAATGAGTTATGAATAAAAAAGCCCCTCAATTGACATCAATAGCTAAATATACTATAGATTTATAAACATCACAGTAAGTAGTAGGTTTAGGAATTAAGATTTAAGTGTGAGTCATGAATAAAAAAGCCCCTCCATTGACATCAACAGCTAAATGTACTATAGATTTATAAATATCACAATAAGTAGTAGGCTTAGGAATTGAGATTTAAGTGCCATATATCAAACTTTTGAAATAAAGCACCTACCTTAGAACGTCAATTCATACTTATCTAGAACCTTCTTTGAGATGACTACTTCACTTAACCATTGGTAATGATTTCGAACTATATCCTTACTCAGTTTGTATGCTTCATCTATAACCTTATTTATAAAAGCACCACTAGTAATAACAATTACTGAGATCTTAGTGTTATAGGTCATCTAATTATAAAATGTTTGGATGATAAGCCACTTTTTTAGCCCATGATGGGTTATGAAATTAATAACTCCTTATATCTCTCCTAGACCTTATACAATGATTCACCTTCTCTTTATACAAAAGTAGTAGTTTGATTCCTAATCTGAGTAATCTTATTTTTAAGGAACTACTTAGCAAGGAATGGTTATGATAGTTAATATCATATAGTGATGGATCCTATTAGCATATTTTCTAACCATGCCCTCTTTTTATTCCTTAATAAGAAAGGGAACAATAATAGCTTAATCTCATTTAAGGAGAAAAAATTAAGCTTAAATATGCTACAGTACTCTAGAAACATCGATAGATATAAATTTAGGTCTTTAAAAGGGAAACCCCAAATTAATTATGATGTGATATAGAAAGAAGAGAGGGGTCTAGTTTAAAGTTACTGGCTTTGATGCTAGGCCTCACAATGCTTTATCCAATTCCTTGAGCATCAAATGTGGTAAAAATTTCAATAATCTCATATTTTATATAACCGTCTTTGCTTCTTCAGCCTCTATCCTCTTTAAAAGCCTCCTTCTTATATGCGGCATTCTCTCATTCTTAAGATCTAATTCAATAAGATTAGTAAGATTTTTAGACTATCACATATAAGAAGTGAACTGCAAAAGAGAAAGAAAAAATAAAAATCAATAAAATTGAAATTGAAACAAAAAATAACAAGTCCAATCTAATCACTTTGCAAATCAAATCAATAATAATGTCGAGTCCTGGTGCCAAAAACTTGATGTCTTATTTTATACTAGTGGACGATATAGATATAGCTAGCACCGATGAGTATAGGTCGATCCTATTAATACTAGTGGTTAACCATCAATAATTGATTGAAGAGAAAAATAAACAAAATTTCTAAATACCAAAAAAAAACAATAATCAAAGATAAGGCAATCTATGAATAAACTAAATTTAGGTAAGATATCTCTTAAATATCGCTATGCTTTCACGTCACCTTGATTTAATGAACAATTATAATTTCTTGGATCAATAAGAATTCCTAAGTTATAATTATGCTCTCTCTTGATTAACATAACTCACATCTTTAGATTGAATCAATTGAAATCTCTTTCTAGTTAAAACAACTTAAGAATGCGTTAATTTAATTTATGAATTCTCATTATAGGATTTACCCTAAACTAGGAATTTGTGGTTCTTTATAGAGTAAGCCTCACTTAACCCTCTTTATTAATTTTATGTCCTAATCATATAGATCATCTCTAAATTGGATGTTGTTTACTAATTTAATTTCATTTCAATATTGAATTGTGCGTAAATTAAATGTTTAATTTTGTCAAGTTTAAGTAATTGTTAGATTAGGTACTTACTTTCACTTTTAGATTTAAATTTGTAATTGCATTCTTAGATTAAATTTATTTGTTAATTGCAATGATTTTAATTTTGATTTTGTTATTAATTTGGGTATTTTTTTAATTTTTTATTATTTATTTTATATTATTCATTTTTCTTTTTATTATATGTTTTTTCTTTTAGTTGTGCATTTTCACAATTATACAATTTAGTGAACATACGAACTAAGTGTGGGAAAAAGTTTTTTGTTATTTTTATCTATTATTTTCTCATATTTAATTTAGTTTCAAGTACAATGACAGGACAATGAAGAGCGAAGGAGGTACCAAGGAAGCAGTAAAGAGGAGAAGGGTCATCTAGAGACCTGAGTGGAGCTTATTAACCATAAGAACATAAAAATATGGCATATCTACTAGAGTGACACAAATGGTCATCTAGAGACCTGAGTGGAGCTCATCAACCATAAGAGTACAAAAATATGACATATCTACTGACACAACCTGTTACATTTCAATGTTGTAGCCCACAAGTAGCAATACTAGTGGTTGAACGAGAAGAGGATTAGGACTAGTTGATGTATTTGTTGGGAGGTAGTAGAGCAGACTAGTTTGTCCAAGTAGGTTCGGGATTTACTCAGTATTGAAGCATAGTCTCATTTCTTAAAGATCATGGAGTCCTTTTACTAGGACTGGCCAAGCACGATTCAGTTCAAGATGTTAGGGGAGATGATTATAATAAATTACTTAGATTTAAGAGTAGTGATGGGTCTTTACGACTAGGAGTTCATGGGGGCATAAGAATATATATCCCTTCTGATGGACTTTTTGTATAGGACATCTACATAACCATCTAGCATACCATTAGCGAGGAGGATGAGTATGACACCAATAAATTCAAAGCATCATCCCTTTGACACCTACACTCAGATACATCCATGGGATTCGAAATCATACACTGAGTGGATGGGGTGATAGCTTCAAATTTGTCAAAAACTAGGATGTCCTCTATTTGTGGAGCATGAGTAAGAGGACCCCAATTCATCCGGGTCATGTTTTGGTCTAGTTTTTCTATTGTCAAAGTGAAGACATGAAGATAAGGACTGTCTGCATCAGTCCACTTATGACGCGATTAGTAAGGAGGATGGGAATCGTCGGGAGGCTACCACTAATGACGCCACTTAATACCATGGCTGCCCTTAATTTAGATATAATGAAGAATATGCACAAGGTACGTAAGAGGTTCCATAGACGCCACTTAATACCATCGTGAGTTATTTATCGCCTATTAGGCTTCCAGATGAGTAGGCATCTTTAGAAGCAGATAGGGATCGTTTCAATATAATGGAGGAGCCACAAAAAACAAGACTCAATGCCATCCCAAACAGGAGAAGCATCCTAAAAGTAGGCTAATAGAGGATTACCCAGGGTGTCAACAACATCTGGATTCCATAGCTGAAAATAGCTCTACAATCATGAAAAGGAATATACAGAGGGGAGATGGATGGCTTTTTGAGGGTTTTAAATTCAGATTTTTCTAGTCTCCATTTCACCTTCTTCATCCCATCATTTTTCATGTAAGAAATCAAGCTAATCTTAGGTGGAAATAAAGGTAAAAGTTAGGGATTTTCTCTTCATCTTTACCTTTTATTACTTTGCTTATGAAGAACTGAAATTATAAGGTTGGAAGTGGGATTGATATGTGTATTTATGGTGTTTGTAGTTGGTGAGTCAAGCACAGCCAAAGAGGAAGGGAAGGGAAGGCATTAGAAGAACTGCTTTGCCAATTTTAGGGTTTGGACTACACGTAGTTTAATTACTATTATTGTGTATGTTTGAATAGATATAAAGATTCATTTGGATATGGAATGCTTTATAGGATGATTTTTGGTGTTATTTTGGTGTTACTTTGCATGGAAATGGTTATATATGACAAGAGAGTATTGTGTGGTGAAATTCTGTCTTAGGTTTGTTTGAACCAGTTATATTTTTTAAGTCATAACTCAACCTACAAACCTATAAATTGGGTAATTTCAGTTGCATATGAAACCTAAGATATAGAACTAAAAATATCTAATAGAGACTTTGACTTAATTATTGCTTTATGACATTGGAAATTGGGATCGAAAATGGTGACCTGATGCTACCCCTGTTTTGGATCAGCTTGTGATATTTGGTCTATATCACATGATTGGGAAGTTCAAATTGTCTAATTGTTAGTTCTATGGAAACTAGAGCAAGAGGAACAAATATATAAAAGACCTCAAAATCTAATGCAAATGTTTTCTATACGCAAATTAAGGAACAACTGGAGTCCGTCATGTGATTTGCTTCTGGACTGATTGTTTGCCTATTTTTAGACCACCATGGGCTTAGCCCAAATTGCATTATTTTAAGTTTGTTTTGTTTCTAATTTACTAGATCTTATCTGAAATTAAACTTTTTAGACACCTAGAAATAAACGAAATAGGATTTACCATATGTGAATTGGGTAATTGAACATTGGAAGTTAAGATTGAGCATAATGCATTCCAAACAAAAATATCAAGTACATAAATGATTTGTATGCATATTTATCGCTCATATGTGTATAGGATGATTATACAACTGTGATTTTTACACCCTTCTAATGGTGTTAAGTTATGATTTGCATGTATAAAAATAGATACAAATTTTATAACTTGAAATGTATATCATATGACTTGTCAATATATGAATTGTGAAATTGGCAAAAAGTTAAAGAAAATGTTACAGTGCTTGCCCTATTGTCTTGGTGGGGGATAGATAGGCATAGTTGCTATAGTTGGACGCCAATGGTGTCTTCATTTCTAGACTATAAAGTCTACACAGTTTGATGCCTTCGGGTATCAAAAATTTGATACCTTTGAGTATCCACAGTTTGATGTCTTCGGGTATCCACAATTTGATACTTTTAAGTATCCACAGTTTTGATATCTTCGAATATCCACAGCTCCCATTATCCACAACTATGGGAATGTGCAGGCCTAACATAAAAGGTAAAGTAAATGGTTATAAATAAGAAATACAGCATGACAACATAAATAATTGGTATTGACGAGCATTTACATTTGTATTGATAATTTGTATCATTAAGCATTGAATATCAATATTTGTCTTATAAATATGCATTTTCGATATATGGATACTATGTTAAAGCATATTTACATTATGTACTTTGCTTAAGTAAGCCATCATTGTTTACAGGAGCATTAAATATCAATGTTTGGTTCATGAATGTGAATTTATGGTAAGTGAGTTGTGATATTTCTAAATGTATGTGCTTGGTGGATGACTACTTTGAGTGGTCATCCAAACTAAGTATTTTTCCCACTAAGCTTTCAAGCTTAAGACGAGTGTTACTCTGTGTAGGTATAGGTCATAGGAGTAAGGTACAAGGAACATTTGCAAGAACCAAGGCCAATAGCAAGGAGTAAAAGTACCTTTGGATGTGTCTTTTGATTAACGAATTGTTGTATATGCAATAAAGGAAATTGTATATTTTCCTTTTGGATTAATATGTAAATATAAAGATGTAATACTACTTTTCAATGATAATGTTAAATGATATTAAATTTTGTAATATGTATATATGTAGCATTGAATAGAAAAATTTGAAATGATAGTCCCTATAAATGAATAGAAATGTATGTCGTGACTGTTTGTACAAGAATTTGGTTTCCATGTATATAGGTGGTTGATAAGTGTAAATTGCATCGTATTTGAAGGCATAGTTTGATATGTGTTTAACCATTAATTTAATGATTGAGTATGTGTTTAGGTTAGAATTGTGTTAGTTGTTAGTTATTTGTGTTTTAAGTGTTTTATGGTTAATATAAGTCTTTGAGCTTAAATATTATGTTTTTTAAGGTACCTTAATGTGTTTGCTAGTGTTTTAGGGTTAACATTAAAGAACGGAGGAGTTTCGGAGACATTCGGGCCAAAAAAGCGGCCCATGATCGTGGCATGTTAGGCCAGGATCATGACAGAACCTCCAAATTTGGCCCATGATCGTGGGCTACATGCCATGATCTTGACAGAAGGCTCAGATGTCAGCACGATTATGTCCTAAATCAGGCATACGTGCAAACACTCAAGAACGTCAAGTTTTGAGAGATTTTTTGGACCTTTCGAACCTTAAAAAAACTCTAAGTTTACCAAAACATAAGAAGATATAAAAAGAAAAGAAAAAGGCAGAGAAAGGGCTTTTGCATCAGCCACCTTAAGAAACCCTAAATAGAAATCATCGAGACATAGAGGAAGATAAGAAGGAAGAAAGAAGAGGAGAAGAAGATGACTCAAAGTACTTCTCATATTAAGAGGTTTCCTAATGTTGTTGTCTCCCGTCATCCAATTTAGATTGTATTTCCTGCAATGTCAGTTTTATTTTTGTATGGAATTGGATTGAATAGTTAATTATAGGATCTAGAATGTCGAGGATGTTCAAAACTCACCTTCGGAATTTTATTCTTGAATTAATGAGAATCTGATTATTTATGTGTTTATTGGATCTTATTGTGGTTTGATTCATAATAAACTGAGGGGGTGAGTTGAATGAAAAAAGATTAAATTGTACTAACGAGAGAGGTGATTTAATAGAAACCAGAATTAAATCAGATCGGTAATTTGTGTGAAGAGAGATCTTACATAGGTTTCTGATAGTTTAATAGAGAGATTCAAAACTAATTAGGGTTTTAGATAAGCTGTGAATTGAGAGATTGCAACCTCTATAATCTGATTAGGATTTTTGATTTAGGGTTAATTGTTATAACTCGAGAGAGAGTAATCATAAGTAGGAGAGTCTAGAAACGACAATATGATAATTCATAAGCAGTTAGGTTAACATTAAGGATAGGTAAATTTCTTTTTCTCTCAATTGGTAATTTCTTTCAATTAATTCTTGGGTGTGTTGCAATTGCTTAGTAATTAGTATTTTCATCTTTGATTCTTAATTTGATTGATTGAATTAAATTCTTGTTTTAGTTTTATTGCATTTTAAATTTCTGTTATTTATTTCTAGCCTTAGATTTTAGGATTAGATTAGTTCCCTCCTTATGAGATCAACACCTTTCGTACTACGCTAACGAACCGTGCGCTTAAGGATTATTTAGGGTTAATAATTAAAACTTACACATAACTAAACCCAATAAAGTTTTTGGAATCATTGTCAGGAACGTGATTAGTTTAGTTCTTTATTCTAAGGCATTTTAGTTAGTTTTTAGTTTCTTTTTTCGGTTCTTTCTTTCTATTTCTAAACCATTCTTTTGCATGAACACAAGAGTTATGAGAAGTTTGAGTCGTGAAGCTGAAACCTTAGAGCTAGATATCACTCGATTAAAATGATCAATTAAGAAAGCTCGGCGTGAAGAAGAAGAAGAAATCGCAAAAGCAACAATGACTGAGGAATTTAAGCAAGATTTGGATAACGGAGCAAACCAAGGACATCAACAAAGAACCCTTATAGATTTCATGAGACCAAGGTTCAATGCAGCTAACCAAGGAGTAGCTAGGCCACCCGTACAAGCAGACTTTTTTGAAATTAAACCAACCCTCCTAAACATGCTTCAACAGAATGTGAAATTCTATGGACTAACGAATGAAGATCCCATTGCACATATAGTAGACTTCCTTGAAATCTACGTTACCTTTCGGTATGATCAGACATTAGAGGATGTGGTTAGAATTAAGCTTTTCTGTTTTACCCTAAGAGAGAGCAAAGGCTTGATACCACTCCCTCAACCAAACCAATGTCACCACATAGGATCAACTAGTTCATGCGTTTTTAGACACGTATTTTCCCCTTACCAAGACTACGAAGATTATTAAGGAGATTACCAACTTCCAGTAAAGTGACGGGGAAGCGATCTATGAAGCGTGGGAATGATACAAGGACTTTCAATGAAAATGCCCACACCATAACTTACCTAAGGAGTTCTTGTTGCAAACATTCTATAATGGAGTAACCCCACATATGAGAGGCATGATTGATGCAACTTCAGGACGATCACTATTAAGAAAGACCACAGATGAAGCAGAAGAGTTGATAAAGGAGATGGCGAGTAATAGCTGCCTATGGACTAACGAACAGAGTAGACAACCCACTACCTTCCGAGAACAAAAGGGAGTTGTAGTTACTAATCAAATGGAGATGCAGGCAAAAATTGACAACTTAACTCGATAACTTAACAACATGAAGGCCTTATCTTCAGCTTCGGTAAATTCATGCAACTAAAATGTGAACTCTGTGGATGGATGGACCATGATACGGTGGACTGCTTGATAATGAAGGATAATGATCTGGAGCAAGTTAGTTATATGGGAGCTCAATATCGATGAGGATGGGGAAACAATCCTTACTTCAACATATACAACCTTGGGTGGAAGGATCACCCTAATTCTTTTGGACAAACAATGATCGAGGACAATTCAGACCCCAATAAGGATAACTAAGTTTTTAGCAAGATAAATCAACCTCAATGGAATCTATTTTGATAGGATTTTAGATAAAATTGTAGGCATGGATGATGCATATAAGAGGCTTAAAAGAAAGTTTGAGCAAGTCACTAAGAACCACGTCTCATCAATACACAATTTGGAGGTCCAAGTAGGTCAACTAGTAGAGGCAATTTCAACTCATAACACAGAAACCCTTCGAAACAATAATGAATCTAACCCAAAGGAATGGATTATGGCCATTAGTCAGACCTAGGAAAAGAAACTCAAACATACGGAAGAAGATGGAGACAATGGAAAAGGACAAGCAAATATGGAATTCCTTCCAAGTGAGCTCGTAATTGAGTCGATCGAGAAAACTCGACTTGAATTTTCGTACCCCATCCTAGCTCAGCAGAAGTTAAATTCAAGTAAGGTGATGAGGAATTATAAGGAAGTCGAATTAAACAATGTTGAGGACATAACAGAACAGCCATAAACCAGGCTCACACTAAGGGAATCAATCAAAAAGAAGGTTAAGGAGCTCATAGTGGAAGAAAACCCCAATATAGCATAGAAGAAAGAGGACCCAGGAGATTTTTACATTCCTTGCAGTATCAATGGAGTTAAAATAGACAGGGCATTCATAGTTTTGGGAGCGAGTATTAATATGATACCTTATACCTTTAGTCAAAAATTGGTGTTAAACGAGTTAGAACCCATTACGATGTTAGTGAAGACAGCGAACATAATATTTTACTAGCTAAAAGGTATTATTAAGGATGTGCAAGTATAGATCGATAGATTTACCTTCCCTACAGACTTCCTTGTATTGGATATTAGAGAAGATATGGAAACCCTATGGTCCTTGGAAGCAAATTCTTGGCTACTGCTAGCTCAATAATTGATGTTGATAGGGGTGAACTAACTCTGAGGGTCAGAGAGCATCAAATAATCCTCACTATGTCGAAGAATGACAACTGTTCTCCCATACTTCTAGCTAACATCAAAGAAACCGAACCTTGAGGACAATGAGAAGAAATTGAAGATCCTGGGAATGCATTTAAAAAGAAACGATAGCAGAGGAGAAAGTGAAGGAAGGCGAAGCAGAAGGAAGTGGAACCCAAGGTATGGTAGCTCATGTGCAAATGGTAAGATTGATGATTGCACTACCGTTACACGATTCATTTAAAACACCTTGAGCATAAGAAGAGCGTCAAGCTACCGATGTTAAAAGTACCGCTACATAGGAGGCAACCCATGGATTGTTAATTTCATGTTATTTCCTTTGATGTTTAGATAGTTTAAATTATGTAGTTAGGTTATTTCATTTCCAAATAAGGTCGAGAAGGCATAGGACTTTAACATAAGTTAGATGATCGAGGAAATAAGCAAAAAAAAGGTGAAACAGCTATAAAAGAGTTAGGAAGTGATCTCGGGAATGTGTACCAGGAAAAAAGAAGAAAAAATTGGAAAATCAGTGGAATTAATACAGGCCACGATCATGGCCTACAGCAGGGTAAAATTGTCCACGCAATTTTCAGCTAAACCTTTTACCATTTTACCATTCCTTCACCTATATATTCACTTCATACTTTATTTTTTTCACTCACTTTAATTTTAACTTTATCTCTCTAAGTTTAGAACCTTCAAACACTCTCATTTCTCTCTAACCAACTTCCAAATTTCCACTTTATTCTAACTTCCACCTACTTGCAATCCAATATGTCACGCATTAAGTAGTCAGCGAAGCGCGACCGATCATTGGGACGAAATCAAGTCTCAGGTCGAGGGGGAGGAATTGGGTGGCAAATTTCAGAGCACCATTCCTCATTTACACAGAGGAGGAAGGTATTCATTTCCAATCTCTTAATGTTAAACAAATAGTAGTCCTAAAATACTTTCATTTTGACATGCTTGATAGGCTAGAATTGCGATATAGGGCGGAGAATTTAGCAAAAAGAATACAGAGGGCCAAGTTTATACACTTCTAATATCCTGTCTACAAGGAGCTCACTCTCAAATTCCTCACTTCCCTTAATTTACAATATGTATTTTGGTTAAATATGCTCATTGAATATCAATGTTTAGTTCATGAATGTGAATATATGGTATGTGAGTTGTGATATTTCTAAATGTGTGTTCTTGGTGGATGACTGCTGTGAGTGGTCATCGAAACTAAGTGTTTTCCCCACTAAGCTTTGAAGTTTAGCACGAGTATTAATCTGTGTTGGTTCAGGTTATAAGAGTGAGATACAGGGAACATCTACAAGGACCCAGACCAATAACTAAGAGTAAAAGTACCTTTGAATGTGCCTTTTGATTAAAGAATGGTTGTATATGTAATAAAGGAAATTAGATGTTTTCCTTTTGTATTAACATGTAAACATAAAGATGTAATACTAATTTTCAATGATAATGTTAAATGATATTAAATTTTGTAATATGTATATGTGTAGCATTAAATAGAAAAATGCGTGATGACAATGCCTATAAATGAACAGAAATTTATGTCGTGACTGTTTGTATAGGAATTTGGTTGCCATGTTTGTGGGTGGTTATGGGTTCCATTTAGGGGGTGTTATAAGAAGAATTTAGGTGAAATCGAGGCTTAAAATAGAAGATTTGAAATAATTTATTTAGTGAAATTAAGGCATAAAGTAGAAGATTTGAAGCTAATTTGGAGAAACTTTTGAGATATATGACCATGTATAAAGACTGTGTAAGTCACTGTAAACATGTGAAGCTTTGAAGATGTTTATATTTGTGTAAAGATGCATGCCCTTGCATGTTGACATACATGGTTGTTTATTTTGCCCATGTAAGCCTCTATGACTATGTAAAGTCATGATTTGGAGATAATTTTGAGCTAGACAATCACCTACATGACCATGTAAGTGATCGTGTATATTTTGGAAACCTTAGTTTATACTATAAAAGGAAATTATTGAAGGCTAAAGAGAAGAGAGGCGATTGGAGTTAGTTTAGAAACCAGAAAATTAAAGAAGTAGTTCTGAATGAAGGAAGAAGGAAAACATGAAGATTACCTCACGAGATTTGATAAAGATCAAATGTTGATCCAAATTTTAGGAAGATTTCATTAGCAATAAAAGGGGATATAAATTATAAAGTATTTTATGTTTTTAGAAAGTAAGCAAGTAATATATCCAATCAAAGGATTGAAATTACAAGGGAGAAGTGAAAAGTGTAAATTGCATTATATTTTAGGGCTTAGTTTGATATGTATTTAATTATTAATTTAATCATTTATTATGTGTTTATGTTAGAATTGTATCAGTTCGTTAATTATTTGTATTCAAGTTTTTTTTATAGGTTAGTACAAGTCTTTAAGCTTAAATATTATGTTTTTAAGGTACCTTGATGTGTTTGTTAGGGTTTCATGGTCAACATCGAAGAACGGAGAAGTTTCAAAGACATTCAGGCTGAAATAATAGCCCTTGATCGTGGCAGGACATGATCATGACAAAAGCATCAGAGTTGGACCACGATCGTAGCCTGATAGTTGTGATTTTCATTATGTTTTAGGGTTCAATTTGTTAGGTATTTACTGTTAATTTGAGTGTTTAGTGTGTATTTAGGTTCAATTATGTTACTTTAAGTGTTTAATTGTTTTTTATGGGTTACTATAAATCTTTGAGTTTAAATGTTATATTTTTAAGCTACCTGATGTGTTTGTTAGTGTTTTAGGGTAAACAGTAAAGAACGGAGAAGTTTTGAAGAGTTTTGATCTAAAAATACGACCCACGATTATGACACAATAGGCCATGATCGTGACAAAAAAGGCGACTTGATAGGTCCCAAGCCACGATCGTGCACTTTGGATCATGATCATGATAGAGAGCTCTAAACCCGACCACAATCATGCACTTTAGGCCACGATCGTGAAAGAGAGGGTTAGGCACTGGCCACAATCAAGGCCTGCTTCGGGCTAACACGAAAATAGGTAAAAACATCAAGTTTTACGAGACTTTTCATGCCATTTCAACCCCAAATCAACCCTAGGGCTTCTAAAATATAACTAGAACATTAAGGAATAGAAGAGCAGCCTTTTTACATCAGTTAGTTCTGAAACCCTAGAAAGCATATCGAGAGATTTGAGGAAGGAGACGAAGGAAGAGAGACACGGAGAAGAAGCTTGACGCGAAGTACTTCCCGGAATAGGTGGTTTTCTACATTCGCTACCTCTACGAGTCCATGCCAATAGTATTTTCCATTTTTATTTCAATTTTATTGATGTATAGAATTGGGATAATCGTGAGAATAGTTGTTGTTGCATTTCAATTTTTGTCTAAACTCACCTTCAGGATTTTGATCTTTGAAATTAATGAAGTTTGATTTATTGCGTTTTCATTGAGTTATTTGGGATTTAATAACTATGCTTAATAATTTGGTAATAAACTGAGAGGGTGAACTGAGTGAATATCATCAAATTGGACTAACGAGAGTTGGGTAGTTTGATAGATAAGAATTGAATCAAACAGGTGAAATAGTGGAATGAGAGATCGAGCATAGGTTTCTGGCAGGTTATTAGACAAATTCAAAACTAATTTAGGTTTTGGGTAAATTGGAAATCGAGAGATTACAATATCATAATTTAAATTAGGGATTATAAATTAGGGTTAAAGATTATAACTCGAGAGAGAGTAATCCATCCTAGGACCGTCTAGACTCAGTAATTCGATAATTGCATAATTGATTAGATTTTCAATAATTTCGAATTAAAACCTTCTTTCTCTCGATTGGTAGTTTCAAGGTTGATTCTGGATTGGTTTGTGCAAAATTGCTATTTTTTTATATTTTATGAGTTCAATTTTTTATATTAATTGTTTGATTGGTTAATTTCTGCATTAGTTGTTTATTTTAATTTATTGTAAATTTAAGTCAAGCCTTAGATTTCAGGATTAGATTAACCCTCCTCATGGGATCGATACCTTAGGTACTACATGAATGACCCATGAGCTTACAGAAATATCGAGGTTAAAAATATTAAAACTTTTTGATAACGTAACACCCGACCAAGTTTTTGGCGCCATTGCTGAGGAGGCGATAGTTTAGTTCTATAGTTTAAGGCGTTAGATTAGTTTTTAATTTTTGTTTCTGTTTCTTTCATTTCATTTCAGAAATTGTGCTCTTACATGAACACAAGAGTCACGAAAGGTTCAAGTCGTGCAACAGAGATGTTAGATTTAGATATTACTCGATTAGAACGAACCTTGGGAAAGCTCAGCGAGAAGAAGAAGAAGAGATCAAAAAATCAATAATGGCTGAGGAGTTTCAACAAAATATGAATCAGGAAATAAACCAAGGACAGCAGCAGAGGACATTGTTGGACATCATGAGGCCGGGGTTCAATTTATTGAACTAAGGAATGGTTAAGCCGCCTGTTCAAGCAACCTCGTTTGAGATAAAACTAACACTCCTTAACATGCTTTAGGAAAATGTACAATTCTATGAATTGTTTAACGAGGATCTGAATGCACTCATCGTTAAATTCCTCGAGATCTGTGATACCTTCCGGTATCATCAGATGTAAAAAGATGCAGTTAAAATCAGGATATTTCCTTTCACTCCTAGAGATTGAGCGAAAGCTTGATATCATTCACTGAGCCCAGCTAACATCACGACATGGGATCAGTTTGTTCGTGATTTGTTAGACAAGTACTTCCCATTAAAAAACACCACTAAGATTATAAAGGAAATCACCAATTTCCAATAAGGCGATGGGGAGTCAACCTACGAAGCATAGGAGAGATATAAGGATTTGCAAAGGAAGTGCCCACACCATAACCTACCCAAGGAGTTCCTTTTGTAGACTTTTTACAATGGAGTGAACCCACCAATTAGAGGCACGATGGACGCAATGTCAGGAGGATCCTTGATGCGAAAGATTGTTGATGAAACGGAGGATTTGATTGAGGAGATGGTGAGCAATAGCTGTTTATGGATAAATGAGAGAGGTAGGCAACATACTACTTTCTGAGAGTTGAAGGGTGTTGTTGCGGTCATTTAAATGATTGAGATGTAAGCAAAGATCGACAATTTGATGCGACAACTCAATAACATAAAGGCGTCGTCCTCAACTCCAGTGAAGGCCATATGTTTAAAGTGTGAGCTCTGTGGATAGTTAGACCATGACACCATGGACTGCTCATTAATGAAGGAAGATAATCAAGAGCAAGTGAACTACATGGAGGTATAATATGTACAAGGAGGGGTAACAATCCCTACTCCAACACTTACAACCCCGGGTGGAAGAACCACCTAAATTTTTTAAACAACAACGGCGGACAGTTCAGGCCTCAGGGATAATCGTGCTTCTCGCAAGATAAAGCAAGCTCAACGGAATCAAAGTTGGAAAAAATTTTAGATAAGCTTGGAAGTTTAAACATTGCAAAAAAGAAGCTCAAATATAAATTTAAGCAAGTCACTAAGAACCATGCTTCCTTAATCCATAATCTAGAAGCCAAAGTGAATAAATTGTCAAATGCCTTTTCTATGCAAAATCTGGGAATATTCTTAGCACTTCATGAACAAAATCAAGTGAGCAACTAAAGGCTGTTACACTTCAAAGTGGGAGGGAACTTGAACCACCCACAAGGATAGCTGAGGAGCCCATCTAACCAGTTGAGAAAAATCAAGAAAAGGAGAAAGAAGTGGACAAAAGCGAATACCCTCCTTATGTTACACCTCCACCGCATCAACCTTGGTTCCTTTTCCTTAACTACTACAAAAGAAGAAGTTAAGTGAACAATTTCCAAAATTCATTGCGAAGTTAAGGATGCTGTAGATCAATCTCTCCTTTCTTGAGGCATTATAAAACATGCCTAAATATGCAAAATTTCTAAAGGACATATTATCGAAGAAGCGTACTTAGGAAGATAATCAAACGGTAGCTCTAACTGGCACTTACAGCTTAGTAGTTAGCAATCAAATGACTTTGAAATTGAAAGATCCTGGAAGTTTTACAATACCTTGCGTGGTTGGTGAATTTGAATTTACAAAGTGTTTGTGTGATTTGGGAGCCAGCATCAATCTTATGCCTTTGTTGACATTCAAGAAGCTGGGATTAGGAGAAGTCAAGCTAACATAAATGTTAATTCAGTTGACTGATCAATCCATTAAAAGGTCATTTGTAATAGTGGAATACGTTCTGATGCGAGTGGATAAGTTCACTATACTAATGGATTTTGTGGTTATAGATTTTGAAGAAGAAAAGAATTGCCCACTGATCCTAGGTCGACCATTTATGAACATAGGAAAGGCCATAATCGACATTCACGAAGGGAAATTAACAATTCAAATAGATGAAGATCAAGTCGAATTCAATATGAATAAGACCTTAAATAATCCAATAACGAGCAGTGCATATATGAAAGTTGAAATCATGGATCAAAATTCACAAGAATTAGTTAACAGTTACATAGTAGAAGTGCAGTCATTGAAAGCAGAAGCTGACAATGAATATCAGAATCCTGAATCTAAAGGAGATAATGAGATGGGGGAGGCAGATGTTCAAGCGCAGCAAGACAAATTAGTTTTGTAACACCCCAACATATACCCTGGAAGTATTATAGCATGTCTAGAGTGTATTAAAAAGTGAACATAATGAATTAAGTACATCTTAGTAAGAGATGTAAATGCACCTAGTGTAAAAGACAAGGATAAACATATAATTTGTTCGCGTCGGCATGGACATACATACTTAGACATGAAAAATGTATACAAATTTTTGATATGTTTGCTCAGATTTATGAATGTGATGTGAGGGGAATTGATAAAACAAGCATCCAATAAGTAAATGGAATGTTTTTGGTTAAATTGGATGTATTTTTGTGTTGCTCTTGCATGATAAGATCGAAGTTAGTTGATTTGGGATGTGTAGCTCATTGAATGGATAGGCTCCACTAAATATACTTCTGTAATTTGGCAATATCTTGGTCTGTATACATTTGAATTGGATATTTCCAATTGGAAATTAATATAGAGACATAGACCTAAACCTTTCATGAAGGAATCCAAATCTGATTCTACCTCTAAGATTTTTGAATTCTGGTTTGAATTTGAGCTCTGGATGTTGTCCTTGTTTTCAAATAGCCTGTGGTTTTTGGAGTATAACTTCCGATATAATTAACCAAATTGTATGAAATTTATGTCATTATAAAATTAAGACATAGGGTAATGAAATTAATTGATAATATCATAGGCAAATATGGTAATTAAATGAAGAAGAAGGACTAACATGCAATTTTCCTAAAGTTAACTTAAGGACCAATAAGATTAAAACATGTGTGTCCAATGAAATCGTAACACATGGTCCAATAGGGTTACAACACATAGTCCAATAGAATTGTAACACATGCTCCACTAGCATTGCAATACATGGTCCAATAGAATTTTAACATGTGGTCCAATGGGATTGTAACATACGATCCAATAGGATTGTGACATATGGACTAATATGATTAAAACATGTGTCTAAGATTAGAAAATTCATGAAAAGGCATATAACGAAAATTTAATGGCTTAATTTCATGTTTTTTTTCTCTTTATTTCACCTTCTTCAGGCCATCATTTTTCATTTTGTGATTCAAGCAAAACCAAAGAGAAAGGGAAGGAAATGCATTAAAAGAACTACTTTGTCAATTTTAAGGTTTGGGAATTCACTTAGTTGATTTCTGTATATGTGTATGATTGAATGGATATAAAGATTCTTTTGGATGTGGAATTGTTACTGGGATTTTGCTTTATTGTTATTTTGGTGTTATCTTGGATAGAATTGGTTGAATATGACAAAAGAGCATTGTGTAGTGGAATTATATATAAGGTTTGTTTATATCGGTCATATTGTTTGAGTCATAATTCATCCTACAGACCCCAAATTATGTGATTTTAGTTGCATACGAAACCTAAGACGTAGAACTAAATATCTCTAGAAGAGACTCTGACTTAATTTCGGCTCTATAACCTTGGACATTGAGATCTAAATTTGGAGCAGCTTGTGCTATTTTGCTTATATCTCATGATTTAGAAGTCCAAATGGTCTGATTGTTGTGCTATAGAAACATAAGATATAGGAGAACAATTTTCTAGAAGAACTTATTGCCCAAAAACCTCATTTTCTATGTCAAAATGGTCATACAAAACTAACCTGAAACTTGTCCTCTGAAAACATCTGTTTGGAGGTTTCAGGTCCCTTATCCCACAATTGTGGGAAATGGTTAGGAAGGTGAAAAAAAAGAGATTTTGTGCAATTGATGACTATATAAGGTTAATTGAGTAAGATTTAGTTTAATTATGCATGATTAATTGAGATGATAATGTAAAGGATGTATGGTGTATAGTGTTGAATTGCTTGCTGTGTTCATGATGAATTGAATATATATGTATGTGAATTGGGAATTTCTGTGATAATATTATGATAATACCGAACCATTAGTTATCCGAGGAGTTTGATAGTTGGGATTGTATTAGAAGTGACTTCTATTTGTGTGAATATACCCAATTTGTGAAGACTTAATACCTCTATTGATACATCATTCGCATACTTATAGTTGTATGACATGTTATTTTGTTTGAAAATTAGTGAATATGCTAGTGGAATAAAGTGGTATGTGTTGCAATATGTCCCTTGTATGAGAATTCTGAACAGAATTTTTGTTTTAACATTGTTAAGTCCTAGAAGTAGATAAATAGGCATGCCTAGAAGGGTTTGCAGCTGCTCTTGTGACACTTTGGTGTCTACTGTTACTAACACTTCAGTGTCTCCTGCTACTGACACTTTGGTGTCTCCTGTTATTGAGACATAAGTCTCTCCTGTTCTGTGATACCGATCATGGTATCTCCTATAGTAGTCCTGTTACCCACTTCTGTATAAAGGATTAATAGACTAACTTGTTTCATATTCTATTATATGCTCAGTTCTGATATGAATAAGCTTTGCTCTGAAACATCTGAGCATTGTTCTGAAATAAGAAAATTCTGCTTTGTTACAGACATGTTTTGTTCTAATATTATAATATTCAATTTTGAAATTTGTGAGCTTTGCACTGAAGCAAATATGTAACCTGTTCTGATATGTTCTATTTTATTATGAGATTCATGATATTTTGGTTCGATTTGGAAATGGATAAGTAAACACTACTTATTATCTGATGTGATTTTGAATATGTGAATGTTTGGATGACTGTTGAACCATTTGTCAGCTTATATCCTTTTTAGTTTAGTCCTTACTAAGCTTTATGCTTAGCACAGTGGTTTTGCCCCATTTAGGTTCTGATAAGAAGACTTGAAGACTGGGACAAAGACAACCGTAATGGCCAAAGAAGGATGTGTTTTGTTTTGACAAGTTGTATAGTTAAGTTTGTTTATGTTATGTAGTTAATGTAATGAGACATATTGGAATTTGGATTTTATGTGTGTATGGTTTATAACAACTATAGCACTGGTCAGAATTGGAATTATGGTTCGTAATTTGAAAAGTTTAACTTGTATGATGTAAATTATGTCTTGATTATAAAATATCTCCTTGAGTATTTAGAAATGCTTTAGTATGTATTAGATTACTTGGGTTTCTGTTTTGTGTAGCATCTGCATATCCTCATAGGGGGTATGTGGGTGTTACATTGTTTGATATCAGAGAATGGTTTAGGTAATTATGGTTTAACCAGAATTTAAATATTGCTTGTATGTGAATATAAGAGTTTTGTTTCGCCTAATGCAGTTTGTCCCACGTTTCGGTTTTAGATTTAAGTATGGAAAGATCTCATGAGGCTGTTAATGAGGTTGTTAAGAGTAATACTCCTGTGCAATCTCATTCATCTATATTTGGACCCTCTGGCGTAAATCCAGATGTGTTTTGACCCCCGCCTATGCGAGTCACGTGCCTGACGTCCTAAGTGACATCTGAACGCGCATCCCACAAAGGTGGCGTGCCCACACCAGCCAATCCTCAAAAGAACTTACTTTACCTATTTCCAGACATATTTGTGGGAAAACTCAAAATAGAGTTTCAATTTGACCTCTTCAGAAAATTTTGTTCCCTCTTAGTCTTAAGTTTCTAATGACACCAAAATCATTCAATTTGGTTCAGAAATCTAAAAGTTAGGCCCAAACATTTTCAAGTTGTTATTAATTGAAACAATACACTGAACATAAATTCCATCCAGAAATTGAAAGTTTTAGCAACTGAATTAAAAACCAATTCCTTCAGATAAGTTGTAGATCTATGTTTCTAGTTTATTTACAAATAAGAATCATCTCATTTGAAGGTCGGACAACAAAGTTATGGACGAAGGAATCAAACAAGGTTTTGTCCTCAATCATATTGAACCCGTTTCGGTATAATTGACATAACTTCCTCTAGGGATGTCGAATTAAGGTCATTATTAGATAGTTTGAAAGAGGACTTATAGATACACAACTTTTATGAAGATTTTGAAGGTAAATTATAGCATCTAGAGGGTCAAAATTGGACCAAACGATTCTATCTACAGTGCATAAGAACATTTTTGTCTACAGTGCATAAGAAGATAGAAGAAGCAAAAGATAGAAGAAGCAAAAAGATAGAAGAAGTAAAATATAGAAGAAGCAAAAGATAGAAGAAGCAAAAATATAGAAGAAGCAAAAGATAGAAGAAGCAGATGGTCAACTTAAGACGATATGACGTCATCACAAAAGATGTAACATCATTATAGAAGAAGCAGAAAGTAGAAGAAACAAAAAGATAGAAGAAGCAAAAGATAAAAGAAGCAAAAGATAGAAGAAGCAAAAAGATAAAAGAAGCAAAAGATAGAAGAAGCAGATGGTCAACTTAAGACGATATGACGTCATCACAGAAGATGTGACATCATTATAGAAGAAGCAGAAAGTAGAAGAAACGAAAAGATAGAAGAAGTAAAAGATAGAAGAAACAGAAAGATAGAAGAAGCAGATGGTCAAATTAAGACGATATGACATCATCACAGAAGATGTGACGTCATCATAGAAGAAGCAGAAAGTAGAAGAAACAAAAAGATAGAAGAAGCAGAAAGATAGAAGAAGCAGATGGTCAACTTAAGACGATATGACGTCATCACAGAAGATGT
>JAOQMS010000004.1:7414390-7426011 GCA_027563885.1 Erythroxylum longipes | reverse complement strand
TGCATAAATGAATGCATGAACATAACAAAACAATTTTAAGCATTTCTAACCCGTTCCAAATTACCATTTTACCCTTCTCATAGGTGAGGGGATGTTACACATATTCGCTAACATAACCACAAATACTGAATCTATGTCTAATATATCAGATTATATAGTATTTCTTTTTTCTAGATATCCACAAACTTTCATTGTCTTACACTCTGACAAATCACCATTCTTCTCATTCTTTCTAATAGCTCAAACTCTTAAAGAAAGTTCATACGTGTGACTCATACGAATGCAATTACTGGGATTCTATACTCATTAGTACCCTTCTCTAATGGTGGGGAATCAGATGCAGCAGATCATTGCAAAACTTCTCGTGTTCTTACTGGAGGTGGCATTTTACTCATTTAATCTAAACATTATCCTTAATCTTACTTTTCATTTTAATCTTATTTCCTACATCTATGTATGATATGCATATCACTTAATGCATTCAATAAACTTGACAGTGCAAACAAGTAATTTAGCAATTTAGCAATACAAACATTTTATCACACATCATATATTTCATAGTATAACATATTCTAAGACTAGGAATCCTTAGAAATTGTGGGCTCTGATACCAAAGATGTTAGCTCTGGGTCTCGGTTCTTATTTCGTGATAATAAGGAGCCAAAATTTGGGGGAATTTTAAATAAAAGTATATATATATATATAACTAGCATTAAGAAAAAAAGAATTAAATTTCTTGGTGGGACTAAAAAAGTAAATAAACAAATAAATAAAATAAAAAAGAAGTACATGAGAATGTCACGGCCGTGTATTATTCTCACGGCCATGCATTGAAAATGCACGGGCGTGATAGCTAGGAATCGCGATCGTGCTTGTGCACGATCGCGAGCCGCCAACAAAAATGGCCGCACGATCATGTAATTCGATGAACAGTGCAGCTTTTGCACACCCACTTCTAATCTCCATAACTTTCAATATCGAAGTCTAAAAATTATGAACTTTATGTTGTTAGAAAGTTAAGAGAAAGAGCTACAACTTTCATGAAGACAATTTTGTCTAATTATGCCTAGATCATTATAGTTTATTCATTAAAGATTCAGAACACATTTTCATCCCCTTTTTCTATCATTTGTCAATATACATTCTTACAAAAACAAGAGACCTGAGTCCAAAAAACACAATTCATACATATAAGACTCCACTGAAAACAATCGCTTTAGAAAAATCTATTCAAAATTCTTCAACATCTATCAATTTTATTCCCAACCAGAAAAAATATAACAATTTAACAGAAGAGGAATTTGGACACAAACAGATGAATATTTCTTCTAACACTTACTATCATTCATTTCTCAAATAAAACAAAGTATGTACATTGCTCCAATTACAAACAAAAGCCACATCAGTAGCATAATACAAAAACACAACATGGATGCATGATTTCAAAGCTACCTAAGGTGTTTGAACTAACTTAGTTATAAAAGATGAGCTTCTTGGAGATTTACCGAAGTTTTTGCAAGGTTCACTATTGATCTGTTGATTCTTGCACCTGAGAAGTGGAAAATGATGGGGTGAGCTGCGAACCTCAGTGGCTAATACGTTTATAGCAATCAGTGATGAGTCACACACATACACAACCAAGAATATTTATATACACCAATCCAGTTCACAGAACACTTAATTTAAATTACAGTCATATAATCCATATCATATATTTTACAATCAACAAACAAAGCATTCAATTATAAATCATGCTCAACAAATCACAATAAAGTACACAAAAATATGGCTCGAGAGATCCCATAGAACGAAATGGTGAAACTGAATTTTACACCATGAACGAAATAAGTCTATTTTTGGAGCTCATATGCCACAAACGGGCAGCCGGGAGAAGATTATAGGTCAACATGTATGTGACGAACGAAATGGTATCTCTCTTACTCACATAATCAAATTTTCGATGCTTACATATTTCATATCATATTCATATTTCATGCTTCTAAAATTTTATGTTTTTCATTAACATCAAAGCAGCAGAATTCTTGCAAAGCAAACATGATATTAAATTCACAGAACATTTTTTCCACATTCACAATGATTCAAGACAAGCATTTATGCACACAAAATCAAATAATAAAGCCCATCATCACAAAAACTATAAACATATTACCCACCTATTTACTTGTAACTCTAAGCTTAAGCTTGTCTTTCCTCTTGCTCTCGCCTTCGATATTCTTGATTCCCTTAAAACAAACGTATTTTTCATTCAAACAACATATACGAATAGAACTTCCCTAAAGCTCTATTATCCAAAAATGAGTTTAGACTTAATGTACTCTTAGTTTATCTAACTAGAAGAACTAAGATCTAGTTAAAAGTACATGAAAATCTAAGAACGTAAACCTCTTGTTCCTCTTCTTTCTCTTTTAAAGAAGTAGTTCAAAGTTCTGAATGGAAACAAGCTATTGATAATGAGTTGCTAGCCTTAGAGAAGAACCAAACATGGGAAGTTATTACTCTACCTGTTGGTAAGCATGCTATTAGATCTAAATGGGTCTTTAGAGTTAAATACAACTTTGATGGTACCTTAGATAAGTTTAAAGCTAGACTGGTTGCCAAAGGGTTTGCTCAGAAGTATGGAGCAAACTATGTAGATACCTTTGCACTAGTAGCAAAGATGTCTACTGTTAGGACTTTACTAGCAGTTGCTACTATTAAGCACTGGCAAGCATGTTAAATGGATGTTTCAAATGCCTTTTTGCGTGGAGACTTAGTGGAGGATGTTTATATGGCTATTACTTAAGTTTATTGGGAGTTTTGTAGTAAAAGGGAGCATCATCACTGGTGGCTTAGATCTAATGTTAAAATAGCATGTAAGCTCAAAAAGTCATTGTATGGACTGAAATAGGCACCCAGACAGTGGTTCACAAAGCTTTCAACAGCTCTTATTGATGATGGATTTGTTTAATCTAGAGCTGACTACACTTTATTCACTAAATCATAAGGAGATGAATTGACAGTGCTACTAGTTTATGTAGATGATATGATTATTACATAGATAAGTGCATAAAAGATTTAAGTTCTAAAATCCTTTCTACAATCCAGGTTCTCTATCAAGGACTTGGGTTTCCTCAAGTATTTTTTTGGGTATTGAGATCATTCAAAACTCAGATGACATTTGTCTAACATAAAGAAAATATGTCCTGGATTTACTCCATAAAACATAAATGCTGGGATGTAAGCCACTTAAGCTATATATGGATCATCATACTAAGCTCAAGCTTACTAATGGTGAACCCTTGAACAATCCTAACTCTTACAGAAGATTGGTTGGCAGACTCATATATCTTACTATCACTTGACCTGATATCGGCTATAGTGTTAATGTTTTGAGCCAGTTCATGAGTATTCCAGCCATAGTCCATTTTTAAGCTGCAATGCATTTAATCAGATACTTAAAAGGTGCTCCTGGTCATGGCATTTTTCTTAGCAGCACCTTTCTCTTGAGCTCAAAGTTTATTGTGATTCAGATTGGGTAGATTGCCTAATTACTCATCGATCTATCTCTGGTTACTGTGTAATGTTGGGCCATTCACTTGTCTCTTGGAAAGCCAAGAAACAGACAGTGGTTACACGTTCGTCAGTAGAGGCTGAGTATTGCTCCATGGCTGCTGCGTGCTAGGAAATCACTTGGCACCTTTAGCTCTTTGCAGAATTATATGTTCATCACCTTAGACCTGTCACTTTTTATTGTGACAACACGGCAACTATGCACATTGCATCAAATCTTGTATTCCATGAGTGCATGAAGCACGTTGAGGTTGATTGTCACCTCGTTCGAGACAAGTATGAAGTACAAACTTGTTATATGCCTTCCCACCTTCAGCTAGCAGACTTACAAAGCCACTTAAACAGGAGCAGCAACTCAGTCTGTTGGACAAGCTGGCACTGAAGAATCCTTTCATTCCTTAGCTTGAGGGGAGAGTAATGAAATATATAGAGGAAGTGTCTACATGTACAACTTAATTAGTTTAGCTACCTGATTAGTTAATTCAATGTCACTGTAAATAGAAGGTGGTTAGTTGATCATAATAACTTTTGTTCCTAATTTTAGATTCAATACATGTGAGCTTCTCTCTCTCCTCTTTCTCTTCCTTTTAACATTTTCCTTTCTCTCTCTCTTTATTGTTTCCATCACTTTCTCAGGAAACTTCATTTTATGAAATGTCATTGTTTATCATCCGCAACACTTGAATATAGGAGGAAGCCTTTTATCTCAACAAAACTTTAGAGAAGATGGAAAATCAACAAAATTTCAAATTAAATTACAAGAGAAACCTTATTCTTATGTTAGTGCCATCTCACGGGCATTGTTAAGAAACAAGGGTTATTTTTTAAAAAAATTTAAAAAATATTAACAAGCAATATTATTCATTGTGTAACATTAATTTCTAAAATATTTTGTTCACGTAAATGGATCAAATAAATATTGTTGATTACAAGATCAATAGAGAATTAGTTTTTTAATAAATTAAAAATTTATTTTAATTTTTTAAAATAAAAGGTGAAACTTGTATACATAATCATTGCATAATTATCTTATATGTAGAGAGTTGCCTCCAACCAGCCTGAGGATTGTCCTTTTCACTTTTTCCGACATACCAGGGGCGCCCATTTGTTTAAGGAAGATAAGAGAATATTTTATCGTTGGGTTGAAACTCCTAAATTTTCTTTTTGCTTCATTGTTTAATATTACGAATTTAAAAGGAAAAAACTATGATGCTAACTGAGTTTATTTTAAAATATTTTATAAGAAATTAAAAGTCGATCAAGTCCAGAAGCTCATGAATACAGAGATCTTCTGACAGCTTCCCTCGATTTTGTAAAAAAGTTGGCAAGGCAATGGAAGATAGATGATGTAATCCTTGTGAACCTTTGCCTTACCACTCTTTCGTAAGTTTACGTCACACCCAATACAATGAAGTTGTATAAAAGTTTTGGACCGTGGATAAGAAACAAATTCCCCGAATAAAAAGCCATGGGAATGGGGTGCGATGTACTTGAGGACTGTACCAAATCCAAAGAGAAAAACAAAGTAAAAAGTTCGAAAATATTCTAATTTTAGCTTCCACGAATACAACTTCCATTCATTTTTATCAATTTGATTTTATTGACATCGATAACAATATAAGAATCTGTTTTAAACATCCGCCAAGTACCTAAATTGGATAAATGCAGCTTGAATCCATCTATTAAACCAAGCAATACTTATTTTATGAATTGAACCAGAAATTCAAGTGAAAAATTAATATACCAATCATGGTGGCATCAACTTACGCCAAAAAAATTACAAATCCTTAAAAAGTAATTTAAGTTACTCTCAATAAATATTTCAAAATTATGATAAACTCTCACTTGTGCTATTTAAAAGAATAATAATAAAATAAAAGATTATCTAGTTGTTGCTTTTCATATATAAGAAGACATGCAGCAATTATTTCGTCGATGTATTGATAAATTTTTAAAAAATAGATAATATTTTTTAAATTTTATTTTAAATAAATCACTTAATTAATTATACTAAATCATAATATAAGATAAACTCGTACTTAATTTTAAGACGTGAAGAACTCGAACTCAAAATGTTGGAGGTTTTCTTTTGTGAAATGAGCTTATCACTTTAGCACCCTTTTAAGGCACAACATGTAGCTATTTTAAAAAAAAATTAAAAGGAAATTTCATTAATTATAGTAAAACTATGTATAACATTACAATGAGGTCTCCGACGAGCATATCTAATACTACATTACATGATCAATACTCAAAAGTACAGTACTACTGGCATGTCAAGTATATAGCTTTATAAGTAAAGAATATGCTGAAGCTCACTGTGGTATGGAAAGACTCCTCTACTTATAAAAGCAGAAATCCTTCAAATATGATGTCTTTTTTTAGTGACAAATTCAATTTTCAACTTCAACTAATAGAAAAAGTTTGAATTTTGAGAATATCTAAATTATATCATAATGAATTATAAAATTTAATAGTTCATATAAGATGAGTGTTTCATTCCATAGTTGCGATCATAAAGAAAACTCGACCAAAAAATAACAAGGAGAAGATGGAACTTTTTGGAGATGCTCCTGGACATGTGGCACACTAATTTATCTCTTATCCCTTCAGGCATGAAGAGAAAAAAGATAAAACAACATAGCAAAGTAGATACTTGCATTAAAAAGATCCATCAACATGTATACGTAAGCAAGCCCCAAATCCTATCAATTTGGCACACAGGAACCTTCCTGCTCACTTCCCTCTACAAGCCCCAATAAATTCCCCTCTCCACTCGTAATCCCTCCTACTGTCTTTCTCCAAATTCGCTGTTTCTCAAACACTCTGTCATTTCCTCAAGATGAACAATAGTACTGGAATCGTGAATCCAGAAAACCAATCTCCAAACACGACAAGCTACTCTATTAATGGCAAGGCCATGCTGGGTTCGGTGGTCATTCTCGTCGTAGCAGTATTTATTGTCTTGTGTTTCCACGGCTATAGTAGGTGGATGTTCTCTCAACGTGGTCGCCTTCATTCTATCTATCTCTCCTCTATCACACGTGCCTGCGTTCCTAATCACGGGCTGGACAAGTCTATCCTTAAAGCTCTTCCTACTTTTGTTTATGACTCGAAAACACACGATCCCTTGTTGGATTGCTGCGTTTGTTTGTCAGAATTCCGAGACAGCGAGGAAGGGCGAGTGTTGCCTAAGTGTAAACATGCGTTTCATATCAGCTGCATCGACATGTGGTTTCAGTCTCACTCTAATTGCCCACTCTGTAGACAACCTGTTCAACTACATGTTAGCGACTTGGAAATATCATCGGAGGCAATCGTATCAGTTGTTGAGTCGGCTAATTCACAGCCTCAGTTTTGCAATGAAAAGGAACAGGACATGGGTTGCTCTTCTTCTTCGTTTCCTGTGAGTGCATCTTCACCGACGTGCCAGAAAGCCCCGCCGGAGCTCGTGGGCATATCAGTAGAAGAGCCTATAGAGAACCGCAACGTTAGAAGTTCAGTGGAGATGGGCTCCAATTCACCAGGGTGTGATGGGCCTAAGTCACGGGTTAATGGAATCCTCTCTTTAAAGAGGATATTTAGCGTGTAAGACAAAACAATTTGTAAGTGCATATATTTTGTTCAGAAAATTGTGACATGAATATGTTGCACTATATTCTTATATTATTGGTACGATGTATAAGTGATTAATTTCTAAACCATATCAATCCTAGAAACCTAGTCTAGTCTACGGGCATCTTAACCGTTGGTCTACAAAATCACTAGTGATGTGATGATAGAGATTTGTTACTACTTACCAGTGTCTCCAGACAAAATCAGTGTTAGGATGACAGAGACTTGTTAGTAGTGCCCCAAACAAAATCAGTGCCAGATCAACAGTGGTCAGAACAGGCATTAGAGCAGATTTGTTAGGAACAAGATCGGCAGAATCCCTAAAATCCGCTTTATTATGTGGTAAACTGCGTTTCTTTATTATTTATCATTGTTCTTGTCGAATCCCTCCTACGAAACAATTAACTTGAGCTGGATCTACCAAACATCGACTTGACAAAGACCTTCTTTGAAACATAACCCGTTTCAATCTTCGACACTGTTTGCTCACGATGGTAACAAACTTGTCAAAGATGTATGTGCATGGTCCTCTGGCAAGAAGTTTTGCACGAAAAGAAAAGCCTCCACTCTAACCATGATAGTAAACAAGCCACTCTAAGCCAACTCGCGATAACAGCACCAGACCTTGCCTCTTCAAATGCAACTGACGCCTCTTATTAGTATTACATCAAAAAATTGCTTAGCCATAAGAACTTGGACCCCACCATCGAGCAAGCCCTCGTCCATTGCTATGATCAATATTTAGATGCCGTCCAACAGCTGAATGACTCGCTCGCTACCGTATTGGCAGATGTCCCATATGACGTCAGCACCGGGGTGAATGTTGCACTTGCTAACATTGCATCATGCGACGATAGTTTCAAGGACAATTCTGCTCGTGAATCGGTTTTGTCTTCAAGCAATGCCGCGTTCCGACAGTTGTGCAACAATGTACTTGACAGGATATGCACTCCATTTAGATAAAACAAACACACCACTAAAAGAAACTTGTAGAAAACAAAGATATAAGAGGAAGATCTCAAAGTCCACACCAGGCACAAGATTATGAGAAAAAGATTTTTATGATGTTTTAAAACCTTAAGTATTTGTCTCCTTATATAGCCTTAATGGAGGCTATTATGTTCTCTTTTTATCAATACGGGATCTAAGCCAACAATTTCTCACTTAGAGACTTAATTGAGAACCAATTAATCTCCATACCATTTTTTCTATCTTGTCATTTCTATGTTGTCTATATCTCTGCCAAGACATATAAGGATCTACACCATATGAATTTATCAATGTTGATTGGCTTTGTCAATGCATCTTTTAGGTTCTCTTTTGTGTGAATTTTTTTCCATGTCCACACTTTCATCTTCCACCACTTCACGAACAAAATGATATTGAACTCCTATGTGTTTAGTTCTGTAATGAAAAGTTGAATTCTTTGCAATATGTAAGGCACTCTGACTATCACAATACAAAGGAATTTTCTCTTGTTGGTGCCCAAGCTCCTAAAAAAATCTTTTTATCCAAATCAATTCCTTATAAGCTTGTGTAGCTGCCATATACTCAGCTTCTATTATAGATAATGCTACAACTGTCTATAGTTTAGACACCCAACTCACAGCTTCTCCTGCAATTGTAAACACATAGCTTATAGTGAATTTTCTTTTATCAAGATCGCCTGCAAAATCAAAATTAACATATATTTTGACAATAAATTTAGATCTATCATAACATAGAGCAGCATATGAGACCCCTTTCATATATCTTAGGATACTCTTTACAGCTCACTAGTGTTCTTAACCAGGATTCGTCATGTAACAACTAACCACTCTCATTGCATGTGCAATGTTTGGTCTTGTGCAAATTATTGCGAACATTAAACTTCACATAGCTGATTATTTGACTTCTTCAATAGTTTGATTATATGAAGAATACAACCTAGACATGGTCTAATGCTTAGTAACATAGCACTTATTTGATGCTATGTTTAGGCCTATGTTCCAAGTGAGATATCTCATATGTGGAGTAGAACAAATACAAACCCAATATAGTGTGAATACAGTATAGTGTTATTAACCCTTGTTATTGTTAAAGTTTATGTAAATTAGGATTTTTGGTGGTGCATAAGGAATATGGGATTAACATAGTCTTTTGTTGGTTAAAATTTCTACGGTATTATTACAAAAAGGTCATAAATATGATAAAAAGCGAGAGAGATGTCAAGAAGGACGAGAAATAAGTTCTAAAATATAGGAGACTCGATAACACGTCAAGGAGACATGATCTTAGAGAAAAATAAGATTCGATTAGTATCATTCAAGAAGCATTATGATTCAAGTAATGAAAACTCACTTTTATCTTGTGTTTTTTTTTTATTATTGATTGCTGATTTTTGTTTTGTTTTGTTATGATATAGATTTAGATGTGATGAACCCTATAATTACACTTTTAGTTGATTTCTTTGATTTGATTGAAGATTCTTATTTTTTGAGGATTCTTATTTTTGCTTATTATTTATATTTTTTTTGAGGATTCTTATTTTTGCTTATTATTTATATTGAGGTAACAAACATAGAAGATTCAACATTCATATTCTTATATAAGATTAAAGAAGAAAATGTAAAAGATCTTATATATGTCTTGGGTCACATCATAAATAATAAGAGTTAAATGAAAACCTATTATGGGAATTTATAGAACATACTAATGTATTCTTAAGGAGTTTTGATACGAGAGACCTATCAGTCAAAAATACTTGTGATTAGGGATTATATTGTCTTGACTATGAGCATACATTTGTAACTTTGGAATGTAAATTATAGAAGAGAAGTGGAGGCAACTTAATTCTTTTTTTCTATTACTAACGTGAACTTTTTATAGGCAGTACAAAACATAAATCATGGAATCTAAAAAATAGCAAAAGTAGAACATAACTACTAAAACATGAATATCTCAACTACTTCTTAATGACTAAGACATGATAAACCATGACAGAAACAAACAAAAAATCTAAAAAGACTTGGTCAAACTCTAACACCCTCCCTTAAATTGATATCTGCATAATTAGTTTAGGAAATAACTTCAAAAATCCTTTGAGGAACACACTCCAAGCATGCAGTGAAGCTTCACGAAGGCATCATATTTGAGGCTTAGTCATAATATTTGCAATTCGTTCTTAACTTCTGCAAAAAACTAAATAAATAACACCTTCTTTACATAAATCACGTAGAAAATGGAACCAAACATCAATATGTTTGCTTCTCCCATGCAAAATTAGATCTTTTGATAGCTTAATGGCAAAGATATTATCACAATAAATCACAGTTGGGACTTGTTGTGCATTGTACAAAGCTTCAAGTAACCTTCGTAGCCAAATTGCGTGACATGAACTTGATGTTGCAACAATGAATTCAACTTTAGTTGTTGATAATGTTACTATCTATTGCTTTTTAGAGGACCATGTGACAGGTCCAGAATTCACCATGAACACAGACCCAGATATACTCCTTCTATCGTCAACATCCCCTGCATAATCACTATCTGAGAATCCATAAAAATCCAATTTCAACTCACTACCATTTTTGTAGAAAATTCCAAAATCTATTGTTTCTTTTACAAAGCAAAGAATTCTCTTTGAAACCAAAAGATGAACTTCAATTGGATTCTCCATATACCTACTTATCAAACTAATAGAATGCATAATATCTGGTCTTGTTGATGTTAGATACATCAAACTCCTAACAATTTGCTTGTAAAGTATAGCATTTACTTTTCTCTCTGTCCCATACTTTAGGAGTTTTAAACCAACTTCAACTAGAGTTGTCACTGAATTACAATCCTTCATCTTAAACTTGTCAAGAATATCCAGGGCATATTTTTCTGAGAAATAAATACATTAGCAACTGATTGCACCACTTCAAGACCAAGAAAATAATGCATCGTTCCTAGATCTGACATATCAAATTCCTTCATTATAGATTTCCTAAATTTAGCTAACATCAGTTTATCATTGCTGAAATAAATGAGATCATCAACATACAAACACACAACTAATATTTTCCAATCATCTCCAAATTGAATATATAATGTGTGTTCATAAGGACATTTCAGAAATCCAACCTTAGCAAAGTAAGAATCTATATGACTGTACCAAGCTCGTGGTACTTGTTTCTGTTAGACCCTGTTTCCGGAGTCTAACTCCTACTTGCTCTGATACCATAACTTTCAGACCCCGTTTTTGAATTCCAACTCGCATGCAGAATATCTTCATACGTGAGTTATCTCCCAAGCTGAACACCTTGACCCTTATCCGATTATCTTCTCATAACTTCCCCTTTTGTTTCTAGGCTCAACTAAGCTCTTAGAACAGTTGATTGCTACGATGGTAGTCGACTTGTCCATTTATCCCTTTTCAACCTGAATACCTCAATGATCAGCGTTGGTGAGTC
>JAOQMS010000004.1:7399876-7414290 GCA_027563885.1 Erythroxylum longipes | reverse complement strand
TGGTATAAAACCTGAAGAAGGTGCCCAAGCTCCTTCTCCTGTAGCTGCAACATCTTTAAATAAAATATTCAGCTGCTTAATATGTTTCAAACCTTTAGTTCGAAATTTGGCAGCCTCAGGATTTTCCTACAATAATATTGTTTAAGTTATTAAACTATCAAGTAACATTAGAACATTATAAATCTAAAGCTTAAATGCTTACCTTCAAGTTCTTTTCCCACCATTCATCACTTGCATCAATAGTTTGATTAATAGGATCCCATCCTAGTCCAATTTCCTTACCTTTGAAATTTTTCCAAAGCTGCCAATCCTTTTTTAATCTATCCCATTTATTCTTAAATTGTTTGTATTTATAATTCTTCTTAGTTTCGTGAGCAAACTTTGAAACTATATTTTTCCATCCAATCTTGTTAAAGTGACCATTTGGTCGATTTCTAGCTAATGTCTCTTCTACAAAAATTTTGATTAAAGTTTCAAGAGTTCTATCATTCCAGTCCGCTTTAACCCTTTTTTTTCAATCTATCCCCACCTTGAATATCTTGACTTGGTATTGATATTTTCTATCAACAACAAAATCCCCACTACATATAACAATGAATTTAGCAAGTATAAGAAAATATAAAAGCATAACCAAAATGAAATAGACAAAAGCATAATAAGCATTAAATCTTTTGTGAAGTCAGCATTATAATAATTTATGGACAATATGACACTCAAACAAGTTGTCAATAATTTCCAGTGAAAAAATGTTGTCCCGTTTCAGGCAAAACAATTTAGTCTTCAATTAAAATATTATATCCACCTCAGTTTGGCTGATATCTTCACTCTGTGTCCTTGTATTGATACTCTCAATCTAAAGGTCATGCATGTATCCTAGAGGAAGCAACATTATCCTTATAAGTGGCTCAGAGATAAAATGCATTCTTTTGTTTTTCACTGATAGCTGCATAATTATTGGGTATGCTCAACTGAATCTTTTATAAAAGAATATAGTTAGAGTTTATGAAATTTATTTTTTTGATATCTTGATTGATTATCTGCTATTTCTGGAGTATACTATAACATACTAACTTGCAAAGAGCAATACAAAGAGCAAAGAGTAAGGTAGGAGTAATCGAAGCCAACAAGAACCTGTCATGGCTAAGTTTGCCTTTTCTATGTTACTTGATTTGTTACTGTGAAACAACTATGAGAAACCACTCCATTCTACTCACTCACTAGGCAAGCTGTACATAGTAATTTGGCAGAGTAAAGAGAGACGGATGATAGTGACAATGATGAGTTGCTTACTGCCCACTAGTTTAAATTACTTGTTCTTTCTTTCTTCTTCGTGTTCTCATTCTGATGAGTGAAATAGATGCAAAATTGATGTTAAAAGTTTTTAGGACTGACACTATTAGGAGTGAAAACAGGGTTTCACGGCTTTTCTAATCAATCATTTGCATGTATACATCATGTCAAAACTTAGCACTTTGTTTGACTTGTCTCTCTACCAAGATCGTAAAGGTATAGGATAGAACTCAAGTTATATAATGTAGTTATATAACTTATAATGATTTTTAATAAAATCTATGTTGGATCCATATGGGAGCAAAAGTTCATCTACAAAGGATAAATTGAAGATCTTCATCTTATCTTCATTATGGTAATACTTGAAGTTACCACTCCATTGTATGTTTCTAGATAGTAATCTGGTTCGAACCTTGACATACAAAGTGAATAAATAAAGGGATAACGGGTCTCCTTTTCTTATGCCTTTTGATATGTTAATTAGGTAGTTTGGTGGGTTCTTTGTTGATCATTATGCTATATGTTGGAGTTATAAGTCATTGCTTGATCCATCTTGCAAATTAAGTTAGAAATATCACATATTCCATCATATCAAGAAATAAATTCATATCTAATTATATCAAAATCTTTATGGAAATCAACTTTGAAGATACAACTTTTAATTTCATTTTTAGCGTTGTAATTCATATGAAACTCTTGTACAATTAGCACATTATCTCTAATTGACCTTCCTTTTATGAACACTCCTTAATTTAAAATTCTTTGTAATATAAAAGCAAGAATCTTTTGTCTTATAGATCACATTACAAGAAGATTTGATCTTGAATTCAAATAAGTTTAAAGGGTTTGAAGTCTTTAGAATAAGACAAATGTAGGTTTATTTATTTCTTTAAGCACATATCTTATTTTTAAGAATTCTTTAATCCCACTATTAACCATATTGCTTGTTTGATTCTATATATTTTGTAAGAATCTTATGTTAAACCCATCTAATCCTAAAGCTTTGTTAATGTCTAAACTAAAGAGAGTGTCCTTTATTTCTGAACTTATAATAAGGCTAGTTAGTGTGGTTGCATTCTTTTTAGATGGCGATAGGAAATAAATGCCTAATATCCTCTATAGAGAAAGTAAGTTCATTAGCAGTGCCTATAGTTTTCTTGACAAATAATAGATAAGATCCTTAAACTCTTGGGAGTTTGTTCTTATATTTCTTTTAGTATTTGTTACTGAAAAGAATTGTTTTTTTTCTTCCTTTTAGTTGTAAGGTAGTTATATTAAGTATTTTGGATCTTGTCTCCCTCTATTATATTTCCTTTAATATCCATTAGTGAAAAGATTGTGTTTTCATGCCTTTTAGTTGTAAGGGAATTATATATATATTTTTTACTCTTGTCTCCCCCCTCAAACCATTGAATCCTAAACTTCTGCCTTTTTAGGGAATTGTAAGTCTTCAATGCATTTGCATAACTAACCAAAGCATCCTTTTATGCTTGCACAAGAATGTCATTTGTAAGATTTAACTTCAGTTGTTCTTATATCATATTTAGTTTAGCTGAAGCTTCCCTCTTTGATAATTACATATTGCTATAGATGTTATTAATGGTTTTGAGGTTAATCTAATAGTTTTCTAATTTGAGTGCATTTGAATAATTTAGAGTTAATTCCTTTAGTGATTACTTTTTAAATTACAACTCATTAATTGTTGAATTTAAAAAGGGGCTTTGTTATTATTGGTATATCTGTTATCTAAACCTCGATCAGTGAATGGTAAAAACATAAATGATCATTGAAGCTTGTGTAATTATTATGAAGTTAATTTAACTAGTGTTAGTTTAACTTTATCCTATCCAATTTCTTCCTAAAATATGCTAATAACTTGCTTGTTTGTTGCTCCAAGTGTAATACTGGCATAGGCTTATGAGATTAGTTAAGCCAATATGTTTGATAAATTTATGAATGTCTTCATCATATGGGTATAACTTATATTTTTTCCTATCAATTTCTTCAGCTATAAGTGTACATTTGAAGTAACCTAACATTATTAAAGGTAGTGCACAAGTATTTCAGGAGGCATTCAAATTATTTCATAGTCTCTTCTATTAAAAATTCATATTGCTTTCATAAATGATCAAGATATTTATTATGCTCATAAAAGCAATAAATGTCACCTTGTAGTGCATGACTTAGATTGATAAAATTGATGTAATGTGATTTGGATTATATTAAATGCTGCTATTATTATTCCATTATAGTGAAAAAAGTAGTTATATATAGTGATCCAGCTCTTGTTAAAAAAGTACAACCCATCTACGATCTTGCTATCTTTTTCTTGGTCTTTAAAATGACAATAAAAATTAGTTTATTTAAGCTCAAGTAGTTACATATAACCTGTCTTTTTTTTAGGTTATTCATTCCCTGATATTATAAGCTATATTATCCATTATGGGGTTAGGCATTTCTTCCCTAACTTCTTTCTTTTGTTTAGTCTATTTGAGGTTAGTCTCTGTTTTTTTTTCCAACATATCTATCTAAGGGTTTTTAAGATTTTTCTCTAAAAATATGGTATGGTTTAAAGGACCATCTTAATATCCTCTATTTAGATGTGTACTTGATTTTGATAATTTGGAAGTCTCTCTTAGTATTCTACCATAACTTCTCGTCTAAGGCAATATAACTATAGAATGATCTTTTGAGGGGAGTATGTTATTGGACTTGAATTTTAAATCCTACTAGTAAGTCTTCTCTAACTTTGTCTCCATTAACTCTTAATGCGACCTTGTTGGAAATTTATGGCCAGTGGATTTCCATGATTGATTTTGTTCATGTTTATTAGGCTTCTATTAATAACTTAATTGAATTTCACATTGTTTCAGTCTCCTATCATCTTCAAGTTTTATTATCTTCAAGGTTTCTAGTAGTTAACGTTCTATATCTCAAGCGACCATCAAAGACCTATTACCCTAATGCCAAATATGGCATCACATCCACACGTCTGCTTACCACTGTTAAGCTCTTATTTTAGCAAGTATATTTTCAACAAGAACTTTTTTAACTTCTAGAAACATAACTTATGAATTAACTGCATAATTGACAAGAAAGCTATCCATCCAATAAAAGTATATGCATGCCCTCAACGTAAGTGAGGCTTGCAGTATCTATACCAATTTTTAGTATGCTAATTAAATTAATTTGCTTGGTTCAAAAATACTAAGCTTCTCTTTCAACCTCATGCCTGAAAAAATTAGATTCATCATGTTTTCTTTGTGCTCAGTTCTCTTTTTACTTCACCTAGCCACTCCCATCCTATAGTCCATAGCCCCATTCCTTGCTATGAATGCCATATTATTTATTTTTACTTGCACTTCTTATAATTACAACGTGCTCTGTCTTTTATGGTTGAATTAAGAGTTCCCTTTATCCTTGTGTTTAGGTATATCTATCACTATTAAATGACATATTTTGAGATTGCTAGTCTATATTAGATAAGGTTTATAAATAATTTGAGTAATTGGCAAAATAAATTCATAACTTATGATGGCATATTAGGATTAATTAACATAATACTCAATAGCTTGAATTTGTATTGAGGTTCACACCTATACTTACCACTCTAACTAATTAACCACTAAAGAAAGTTATGAAAAAAATTCCTTTGGATAAGAAATAGAAGTAGGTCCACTAGTACAAAAGTAAAATTGATGAATCTCCACACACCTAAGTTATAGGAAAGCTTGGGAACTACCTTCTTAAGAGCAATAATAAACCCCTTCTAACTAAAAGATTGTGAAAATTTCTAACGGATAAAGAGACCTCATAACTTAAATGGGGGCATATTTACCTTCTAAACAAAAAAAATTATATAAGATGTTAGACCTAAGACAAATAATTCATAGACCTTAAAGCATATGTTAGGTTTAAGAAACCTGGTATAAGGAAAAAAAATTAAATCTAAGGTCAGAGATGATAAAGATACCTAGTTTTTGCTAAATAAATGGCTTGATTTGGGACCATTATACAAGTTGTCATAGTATACAAGTTTTAGGCTATTTATTTCATATAATGTAAGAGCTGCATAATCATTAATAGAAAAAGTTGACATTGGTGTAATAATCACTATCGAGGATTCTCAACAATAATGAAAATGATGCCTAGTCAAAGTTTTAATTGGTATAAAGAGCACCAAGTTGTTTAGAGTAAAATTAAATTATAAAAGTCTGTAAATAATTCATATGGTCTAAGATGGTTTGAAAAGGATGCAATGTACCTAAAACTATGGCTAGAAGTCAAAACTAAACTTTGGACAAAAGAAAGAATCTATAAAGACCTCTCAACCCTCTCCAACTACTTACTTTGCTACTAGCTGAGGGAAGCACTTAATCACCTATATTTCAATTTTGAATAATGTTTCAATTTGGTCATGAATTTTTGTGACTTATATTATAGCATGAGGAAGTATGCATACTTGCTCCTCAAGTAGCATTTAGTTACCTTGTGAATGTGATTGTTTGTTTAACTATAAGCACATAATGTAACGATAGCTAGCACTTGTAAATTTGGGTCAATCCCATAAGGACTAGACTTACTAGTATTAACCATCTCTTTATTATCTTGTCTAATAAATTATGACAATTGTGATTGATCAAAGTCAAAAATTAAAATAATAAGCTAAAAAAATCAGCACAATTAACTAATTAGAACAACGATTAAACCAAGTACCAATCAATCAATGTAGTGATACCCATATTATGAATCCTCCTAAAACTTCTCATGTAAATAAGAATTCAAACATCATGTTTAATCAAAGGTTTATTAGACCATAAAATTTCTCAATAATGCTAATATCTTTTTCAAGATTATTAATAACTAATCATAGTTTGATTAATCAAAATCCTTTTCTAATTAAAAATTCTAGAATTGTATCAACTCATTTATGAATTCTACTATTAGGTTTGACCATAATCTAAATGATTCATGTCAAACTATCTCTAGGTTTGTATGCAACTCTTTTCCATTATGCTAGATCAATTCATACAAAGGATTTCTCAATCTCATTTGAATGAAATTAGGCACATTATATTTAAGAACAAATAATGAACATATAATTAAATCCTAATAAAAATAACAAATAAATTAAATTAAATCAAAATTACTACATAATCCATCTTGGGAATCTTACCTAGGTACCGTAATGATTTAGTTCCTTATAATGAAAGATATAACATCAAAACTAAAGTAAAAATAAAAAATCAAAAGAAATATGATGAAATCACTTTGAAGCTTCCTAAAATTCACTTTAGATAGATGGAAATCCACTCCAAATAGTTATCATTGCTTATTCTTCGTTCTTTCTACTAGTCTAGGTTATTTGATTGTGCCTCCCAAGTCTCTCTTACTTTTCCCTTTAATTTTCCTTTTATGGTACAAAAATTAGGTTTTTAGTTGGTACACGGGCAAGTACATGATTATGTATTCAGTTTTGTATTTAAAAAACCCAAATTCCTAATCCAAAGTGAACATATACATAAATACGGGCTCAAAATGTGAATATGGGAAAGTACGTAGGTGTAATTAAACTAATTAACAAAATTATTGAATTAATAAAGTATCCATTCTCAAAATTAATGAAATAAATTGAAATCAGGTAAATCATCAAAACTCATAATTATTTGCCTAAACAAATCAAATTACAATCACAACTAAACTAATAATGAATCTTCTTAATCAATACTCCTTTTTCTAAAATAACGAATTATTTAATATTAAGCTAATTATAACAACAAGCTTAACTGCTGAGTCCCTCCCCCACATTTAAGTTATACATTATCTTTAATATACAAAATATGTAAGAATAATAAAAATATATGAAAAATAATGGAGGAGGTGAGGATAATTGATACTCTTCTAATAATAAAATAGTTATAGTCTTATCCAATATCATTAATATCAATTTAGTGTCGGCGATTGCCTTTATAGTTTACAGAACTCTATCAAATCTCAACTCATAACATTAGAAACATGAGGATAAAAACTATATTAAAAAAAGCAACAAAACTACTAATGAAAATCCTTCTAACTAATCATTTAAAACTTAGGTTGTCTCCTAACTAACGCTTCTTTATGAATCTTTTAACTAAACTTCTATATAAGCACTTTACTCCACTTGGATCTATAATCAATACCTTGCTTCCTTCCATCTTCTCAAGTACGGGTTCATTAGCTTGTAAATAGGCCACATACTATAATATACTAAGGATATATGGTATTAAATTAATAAAACCAAGTAAATCCATTAATGCTCTTTTTATTAACAAACTATCAACATAATAAAGGATAGTAAAACTCCATAGATCACCAATTGACTCTAACAGTTTATTTTTGTGAAAAGTAAAAGTCCCCTTTACTTAAGATGATTGTCGATAATTCCTTAATAGCATTTTTTATTTAACTCTTCCTTTTAATATTCGTCTTTCTCCTCTTCCTTCTCCTCTTGAACATCTTCCTCCTTTTCTTTAACTTTTATCTCCTCTTCATTTCTTAAATATATTATATTCACTTGTTCCTTAATTTTGGCTTAGTATATCGAGATAAAACAACAGGTATCTCCTTAAAAATAAGCTTAATGAGTTATCTAATAGAACCTCCTATATTGTGGAAAGAGGTAAATAGCTTTTTAGCTTCTTAGACGTTAGCCTCAGCTATAGCAATGGCTTTTATAAAGAGCTTCTTGAGATATCAATCCTCTTCTCACTATTGTTATTGTTGTTGAAATCTAGGTAAAACTTGATGCAAAATTAGGATATTTAATGTTATTGTTGTTGAAATCCATGAATCATGAGTATTCCCATAAGGGATATTTTGAGGACAATTCCTCATGCAAATTGGTTGCTCCCATATGTAGTCTGATGCATGATATTCATGATTAAGGTGATCGTCACCATAAACTTCCCAATGCATCATTGATACTGATGGAATTTCCATATACTTGTTGTCATGCCTCTCTTGTTGAACTTTCAATGTCACCGTAAGCAATGGTATATTATAATCCCCTAAAAAATCCGGTCTTTTCCATCCTTCCATTATGTTTGGTAGCTATAAAAATGAATACCTAAATCTCGACCACATCCCAAATATCAAAGGCTTTTAAATAAGCTTTCATCTTAACTACACAAAAAAAATAGTTTTCTCTATTGAGCAATAGAGGTGCCAATATAGAGAAGCTAATTGATAAAGCTAATTTAGCAACACAATTTGGAAGTATTAAGTTTTTATAAAAACAAAAGGGTATTCTTAATTATTTTCTTTATCACAACCTTTTAAGATCCTTAGAGTTTTTATATCATGTTAAAGTTTTTTACTCTAGTGGTATTTTGCTTTATCTAACACTCACTAAAATTTGGAAAACTAAGCTAAAAGTGAAAAACATAAAGTGTAGTAAAATTGTATTTCATATTGGAATATCACACTTTTTCATGGCATAAAAACATGTACCCTAGAAATTTGGGATAAAATATTAAAAGATAAAAGATTAAAAAAATCTAAACATGTCATCACAGTACAAAAACTCAAGTAACCAATTATAACATAGCTTATCTTTTAACTAAGCTCGATTATAGTAGAACTAAGTTGAGTTGTACATAAATAAGCTTTATAAGAACCAAAATCACTATTTTATGTTTGAGAGCTCTTCATGACTTCTCTAGTTCAACACTTTCAATATATTACAACTAATAAGGTTGCAACCTTTACCTTTTTCAACTTTTTGGGTTGAACAAGTCTTTAGCATTCCATTTAAGCTTGTTAACCTTTAAAATTCATTGAATTCTTGAGGAAATCAATTATTGATGTCAAAAATACAACTCTGATGACTATTCTATTACTTGCTTTCAGCTTCAACAGCCTTTGTTCCTCCTTCAAAATTTGTTTGCAGCACATGTTTGAATCTTTCAAGCATAAATTATCTTGCTAACATTGATCTAACTTAGTATACTAATTGAACATGTTAATTATTTCACAATAAAATATAAATATTACTATCAATGTTCCATCTCCTTACTTAAAAATTTGACAGTATAATGTCAAAATTGTAACCCCATCTTTTTCATAATTTTGTTTCTTTTAAAAAAATTGAATTGAACTTGAAAGTGTTGATTTTTTATACTTTATGAAAATACATCAACACCAATACCTACGTTTTGTTTGATTACCAAGTAGTGACTTAAATTTGCTTTTCGTTTCACCATCTAAAAGAGACATGGCATATCCTTTTCACATTAATGCATTATCATTTTGGTTTCCAACTCCTGCCAAACTTTGTGCTCTAAAACAACCTGTCACTGATTCATGTTGGAAAGTTTACCTGATGAAGAGTCAGCATCCTAGGACTTTCTTTCCCTTGGATGGAAATTCAAAATAAAAACTAAAAAAAGAAGTGTAATGGTTAAGAGAGTGTGTTAAGAGTATTAAACCGAAATCCATCCAAGACCTTACTTTCCTTTCGAAATGTCACAGTACGTCACCTGTAAAATGTGGTTATTAGAAATAGCCTGCTCAAAAGTGAACCATTCTTTTGTAAGAGTTAGACGCCCATACCGTTTTGCTTTTGGAATTTGGAACCTGTTCTTGATCCTTCCCTACAAATCCCTTCATTTGGGGTTGACCATAACGATTCATTTATTTCACAAAATTTTGAAGACCATCCTAACTTCCTAATATAGCTGCCAGAGCTAATATTGAATAGAGATGTAAACAAGTTGGGCTGGGCCCGGGCTGTTGATGGCCCGACCCGGCCTGCGGGGGCCAAAAACGGCCCGTGGCCCGTGGGCGGGCTGACATTGGGCGGCCTATGATGCAGCCCATGGCACAACACGTCCGGGCCACAAACGGCCCGTCGGGCCTTAATCAGCTTAGGCCTATAATATAATTTTAAAAAAAATTTAAGACAATTTTAAAAAAATGTAGTTGTATTTTTTAAAATTCATAAATTATAAATTATAACATAATCAATTATAGTAAAATGTAAGATGAAATTACCCATAAATTATACAAAAATATTTATATAAAATACAAACCAATTTATATTTATTAAAAATATGTAGCAATGATAATGGTGTCATAATTATTCTCTATAAACAAGTCAATTAACTCAATTTAAACTTTCTATTTTATTTTTCATATTTACATAATATATACATTAAGCATATATGTATTTATATTAATCTTAAAATGAATTAATCACTTTATTAATCCTAATGTATCAATTCTAAAATTATATATGAGTAATTCAGTTATAAAAATAAATAAGTACAATATATTACATTGAAAAGAGCTATTATTTTATTAAAACTAGAATACATTTTATAAATTCTTTTGATTTGTTTTTATAAATTATTTATTTTATTAAGTCAAAAATAGTCCTTTTACTTTTATTTCTAAAATCATTATATTATAATTAATCTAAATTTATATAAATTACATTCATAATTTTTTGACTTATGAAAATTCTAATATTACAAGATTCATTTATACCTAAGTCAGTCTAATTAAAAGTTTGTTAAGAGTAATTCCTTAGATGAGATCCTTAATGGAAACCTTGATATAAGATATAAGTATTACTTTAAATCCTTCTTGTAACATCCCATTACCCCATGATTAGGGTTAGAACCCTAGGATGCTATATATGAGAATTTATTGAGAATTTAGAAGTGCATTTCATACATCATTTGGCATACACATACACGTGAATAATTATGTTACTCATAAAAAAATAATTTTACATGCATTCATTGACATTTTTCAGGTATAAGTGATTTTTTATGTGATTAAAGTGTGAATTATGGATTAATTGTCTTGAAAATTGAATTGGTGTGTATTAGAATTAACTTTGTGTTTTTGGAGACTTTTTGGAAATTTATCAAATATTTGGAGTATTTTAGACTAAGAAAAATATAGAAACAAGAGACAAATTATTAGTTGACAAATGGATAAACTATGGAGTGACATGTGGACCTATAACTAAGAGACAAATGGTAGCTTATCTAGTGGACAAGTGGAAGACATGCATTAGAGACATTTATCAAGCCTTAAAGAGACACCTAGTCATTAGGAAACATGTTTCTTCAACTCTTCCTTTGGTTTCACCAAAAACAACTAAACTTTCCTTCTTACTTTACCATCACCAAACACCATCTTGCTCATTTATGTATATTGGCTTTTGGTTAATCTATCAACGTTACACCTTACAAAACAAAAGCTGCATTACTTCAGCCCAGTTGAGGTTTTCAGTTGTCTCTCTCTATCTTTGGCTCTCTCCATTGAAAACTTGCTAATTTCTAGAATTTTTGCTGAAGTGTGTAGTATAAACCAAGTAAGTTTTATGATAGTGTAAATAATTTCTATTAAGGTTTTAAGGTTTGTTAATGAATGCATGTATGAATGGTGTATATTTTCATGCTTGTGGATTGATGCATGCATGAATGGTGTTGATGCATATGTGTGTGGTAAAAGAAGATGCAAATTCTTGATATGATTAACAAGGTGTAGGATTGTGATGATTGGAGTTAAATGAAGAGTAGGGAAAATGCTGAAATTGATATGTATAAAAGTATGAATTAGGTTCTGTTTTGAATTGTGATTATTCATGAAGTTGTGAATTATAACTAGAGAATTTTGGACTGAAAAATCTGGGTTTTACCGAACCATCAACTTGAGATGATAGAGAAACGATAGAGAAGTAATAAAACATTGATAATGAATTGTGTTGGAGTATGTTATATGCAGTATTTTACTAAATATACATCTGTATTTTGCCCATAACTTGATCTATGAATATCAAAATTGGATGAATTTTATTTTGCAGTAAACCTGAGTCATAGGGATACATTTTTCATGAAGGAATCAAATTTGAAATCTGTCCTTAAGAGTCTTGAAATTTGGATGAAGTTGAGAGTTGTGTTCTGCCAAGGTATGAGGAACAGTATGGAGTATTTTGATTATAACTTGCACGATAATGAACAAAAATGTATGAATTTGATGTCATTAAAAACTTAAGACATATAGTAACTTTTGATTAGTAGAAAGTGTTGTCTAAAAACATCTTTTTCTAGGTCAAAAATTGCAAGAAAAAAGGAAGGAAACAGTAGGTCACAATCGTGTATCAACACGATCGCGACTCTGCTGAAGGATGAGGGAAGTCACAATTGTGCTGATGCACGATCATAACTCTACTGAAGAACGAAGAAAGTCACGATCGTGACCCGAAAGGCTTTATCAAAAGGTGATTTTTTTTATGTTTTTCAACCTAATTCAAGTAAGGATGATACCATATGAGGCATGTAGGTTTAAATGAGCTCTTGAATGAATTTAATTGATGTTGAATAAAGGGATTAAAGTGAGAAAAGAGTATTAGAGATTAAAGAATGTTTTGAAGGTGTTCAAATTTCTTATAAAGAGTATTAAAGAAACACACTGAGAAATTGTCATTGAACATGCATGATACATGATACATTCATAAATGTATTTATGATTGATTATTTTTATGAAATGCACATGAGTGACATATAATTGTATATGAATTGCATATAAAGGAGCAAGTCGAGCTACCAATTCCAGACATAACTGGGACTTCAAGGCAATAAGCTAAAGGGAGAATTTATGAGTCAACCTAGATGATCTTCCTAGGATTGTTTGATTTATTCTATTTAACTTTTAGTTATTGAACTGTTGTAATCTGAATATGTATTCCGGACTTTAATAGTCTAAGGATTTTAATATTTGGGAATGTATTAGAAGTGTTATATTTGCATATGACATTTGAATGATATATGTTTGCGATTGAATTCTGAATGCTCAATGAAAATTATATGCCAGACTGAGGTTCGATGAATATGAGATTCTGTCTGTGCATCATAAGTGAATGCTATTCATGGCATATTCTGTTATTTGATGCATCTCATAAAATTCATGGTCAGATAAAAGCGTTGTGATCAGAGTAGCCAGTTTGAAAGAGCTATAAGCTCAGTATTCTGCATTTAGAGCTCTGCTCTGTGATTTCTGTTCTGACTGAGCCCAATGGGCCAGTATCTATTTCTGTATTTGAAAGACACTCGGTCATAACAAATAATAACAATTTTGGAGTCTCATATGCATATGCATCTACATTTGAACATTTATGATTATGAAATATATGCTTGTGAAATCTTTTCTGAAGTTGTGATGTGAAAGTGATATGTCATGATAATGTGTCTGATTGAGATATACAAGTTTTGAAAGAATGTATGTGATGTGTATGACATTCTTTATGTCTTACTGTGATTGTTGGTTATATGATATTTGTGTTTTATGCCTAGAGCAAGATCATTAATGATGGTTAGCTCATTGAGTTCGCAAAACTCATCCAAAATTACAACGTAGCTTTTCAAATACGAGATAGGAGACCTAGATTTCTAAGATCTTCTAGAAGAACTTTTTAGACTAGACATGGCTCAAAGATCTCTCAGCTGGCAATCGAGGAGTTATAGTTGTTTTTAAGTAGTTAATATATGCCATGTAGAACTTGTGTATATCGGTTGTAAATATTGGTTTTTGATGACTCAAAGTAAACTTTTTATGAATGAATGAAATGCGAAGTTAAGGTTTTTAAATACTGTGTTTTATGACTTTTACATACATAGTTGATGCCATGATTAAGTTGGATATGTTGCCATGTTATAAAGTGAAAATGGGATAGTTAATACGCCATTATTATAGATTATATATTGGAATGTTCTCAAGATATCCCGATATGAAATCTATCACAGTAAGGTGTTGCTACACTTCTCGTCCTTAAAGAGTTAAGAGTGTTATAAGCATATCATATATGATATATTCATATTTCATAAAATCAATAAAATTTTCACCTTTCTTTCTTTTTAATATATGTACTATGTTACAACTTTAAATTATAACAACATATATTTAACTAATTATGATATAATAAAGTTATTAAGATGTACGTAATGGTATGGTTTGATTAATTAGGACATTTAATTTAATTAATTAGAAATTTAATTAAAAAGTTAATAAGTTAATAGTTATAGTTAAAATTATGAATTACACTAATTACAAAATTTTAATTTACTTAAATTATT